>CM063114.1:37870052-37959680 GCA_031841125.1 Acanthococcus lagerstroemiae | reverse complement strand
GCTGATATATATCTACTGAAGTTTTGTTACTCAAATAACTTGAACTGACATGAACACCCCCCCCTGGAAAGACAATTCGCGCCTATTTTTTATTTATTGGCAATAATTGACTTTGGGAACGTCGTTCTTCCGCATTTTCGTTCCGGCATGAGCCGTTCTGAACGTCGTTCCGGAACGACATGTAAACAGAACGGGAACGGAACGAGGAACGAGCCGTTCTTCTCGACTCGTTCGGCATCTCTGCTTATCAATTTCGGGCATTCGGGCTGATGTTCTGAAATTTTTTTGAGCGTTCGCGAAATGTAGTAGGTTTCTCGATTTCAAAACCATTCATCATACAAATTAAGAATGGGTAAGTGAGAAAAAACGGTATGCTCATTTATTCTTACTCGGTGGAATCATTCCTCTCCTACAGTCGTTAAATTCGTCTTGAATTACATTCGGCTTGCTTCATTTCGTGTCTTTGGCGAGAATGAGCTCCACATTGCTAACTGATTGTTTGTAATGTAATGTATTTAAAACTTAGGTATCTCGCGAGACCACTGGCACAAGCGAAGGAAAACTGGCGGCAAACGGAAGCCTTTACGAAAGAAAAGGAAATTCGAACTTGGCCGACCGGCTGCAAATACTCGGGTAACTTACTCCACGTTTACTTTGCGAAATCGGCTCGTCGATATTGATTCTAGTATTAATGATGACTATTTTAATCTGATTACGTTAATGATCGAATTATGTATTATTTTTCACCTCTAACGTTCTGAAGTACTGATGATGTGTTGTTGTGATACACGCTTATGTTTTGTCAGAATCTAATATTCTTTTGATTATTTTAGTTAGGTCCTAAGAGGATACACACCGTCAGAACTAGAGGAGGAAATAAGAAGTACCGTGCTCTGCGATTAGATCAGGGGAATTTTGCTTGGGGTTCTGAAGGTATGCTTTCGTAGTTTCGTGTTCAATATTTGTGAGCAAATACCGTGGCTCTGTATTACCATTTACTGGTACTAGTGATTATTTATTTCTTGCATTCTACAGGTATCGCAAGGAAAACTCGTATCATCGATGTTATCTATAATGCTTCGAATAACGAATTAGTTCGTACTAAAACTTTGGTGAAAAATGCGATTGTCGTGATCGATGCGACGCCTTTCAGGCAATGGTTTGAAACGTACTACGCTTTGCCTATCGGGCGAAAGAAATCGGGGAAATTAGTAAGCGTCTTATATTTCGACAGTACCTTCAACTCGTTTTTCTTAATTCATGTCATTTACGATGTATTTTCCTTTCAAGACTGAAGCCGAGGAAGCGGTGCTGAATAAGAAACGTTCTAAAAAGGCGGAACAAAAGTACAGAAAACGCCAAAAGTTAGCCAAAGTGGATCCTGGGTTAGAAGAACAGTTCCATACCTCTAGATTATTAGGTAATTATGTAGCTACAGTTCTTTTTTAATGCCAGCTGCTTGATGAAAAGACAGTTGATATGATGAAAGTTCTGTTATTGATGGTAACATGTTACTAAATGATTCATGTCATAGTTACCCTGATCAACATATAAGCATTACCTAACATTCGAATACTTATGATGATAATTTACCTGTGTGAGTCTCTATGATCACCATTGAATACAGCTACTAGATGAACTGATGATGTTGAATAACTTTTAGTTATAGTTAAGGATCTGTCAGGTTCTCAGAACAACATACTTTTATACGTGTACTGCCTAACTTTCGAACACTCGTGATGATATTCTAACTGTGTGAATTTTTATGATCACAATTGAATACAGCTACTAGATGAACTGATTATGTTGACTAACTTAGTTACAGTTCCGGCCAATGATTTTCTTGTTGCTTCTTATTGATGTTGAGCATAGGAAGTTTACTTACTGTTCTTAGAACATAGATCTATTTTTTGATAAATAGTGTTCATTTCTTACGCGCAGATATCAAATAAGAATGAATCAGAATATCATCGTAGGTTTACTGAAGATCCCTGAGGTTGGTGTGTGTCTCAGCGGAAACAAGTGTCAGTTCAAGGCGCGAGTTCATTACAAGTTCCTTTACGATCGATGCTGTGATGATTTATCTGTCTGAATTATGGTGATTAAACATATAGCATATTATCCCGCAGCGCTCTGAGCATCACTCCATACGTTATAGTGTCTTCAGTGACCCATCATATGATTTCGCTTTATTTTTCTAAGCCGCCGAATGTGTTTCTGTATTCACAGCGTGTCTTTCTAGCAGACCTGGACAATGCGGCCGAGCCGATGGTTACATTCTAGAAGGCAAAGAGCTCGAATTTTATCTGAAGAAAGTCAAAGCGAAAAAGGGCAAATAGGAATGATGTTTGTTGATACAATGCTACATTGTATTTCGTGTTTTGTAGCAATACACTGGTTTCCATTTATCGAGTAACTTTTCTATCGTCGATCGCGTGTAGAGAAACGATTTCGTTATTTGTTTCAAGATTTTATTGGAATTAAAATTGAGTTTACTAATCACGAGGGGCGAGAAGTAAAATACTTTATCCAATACCACAAAACTGGGATGCATTAATTATATTATATGCTTTGATGGATCAGCCATTACACCTGCAACGAGGCTGACACCAGTCTCTCTGTCTAGCACGAAATATAGGAATGGGTGAGATGCTAGGAAATGACGTTCTGTGTATTTTTCCAAGACAGGGTAGACTGAAACATAGAATCAGAGCGTTAATTCTGTTATTCGAAAAAAGGCGTACGTTATCTTTTTAATTTTAGAATATCTGAATTATTTTGAAAGAATCAATTTCAGTTAGGTTAATGTTGCTAACAGTTCAGTCATGCTGGTTAGATTTGCAATAGTTCGAGTACCTGTACTGGGAAATTTGTCAACATGTATCGTGACTACTTGTTCAATGCTTCTTACAAATAATCTGGCATCTGGAGACATCACTGATAAATCTGCTCGATATCTATGAAATACGTCTCGAACACCGAGCTGAAGTGTAAAAGAATCAGTGCGAACATATTAGTTATATTCTAACTCAAACATATAAATGAAGTACTGTAAACCATGTACTATAAATTTAGGATATATTACGAGGAAGACTCGTCGTTTATACGACTGACAGTCATAAGCGACACTGCCAGTGAGTACCGCAAAAAACTCGGATTAATTTTCATTATTCTCGAACTGATTTGATTATTCATTTGAACTGTCAGATTGTAACGTGAAGCCAAATGTCGCATTAATTGGAAAATAATCGAAATTAACTCCAGTGTCTTGCGATTCTTAGTATATTTTGTCATGGGATGTCAATGTCGCTTAAGACTTGTATGAGCGACAAGCTGACTTGTCAGGTGAAATGTTCTTGATTAATTTGATTTCTAGGTATGCATTTAAAAAATCAGCTGAAATAAAGTTTCTAAGATTTATTAATTAATTAAATCTCTGTTTCAAAACTTGCTGACATGAGGGCATTAAAATGTTACTCCTGATTTAGTACTTACGGTATACAATGCTGGCCTTAAATTGACGTGACTAATAATACTGAATTTTGGTATCGATGCATAAACTGGAGTCGCTCGTAGACAGTCCCATATTCGCCTAATGGGCCACTGCGATAATGAAGTTATCAGATAATTTAACCCGAATTTTGGCGTTGGTAATAATAGAAGCAGCGAATAATTAGGGTCCTGCAACAGATACAGTAATATTATTTTTTGACCCTCGAATTTGCACCCCGAAGAGATGTCGCAACTTTACACAAACTTTTTGTAGTTTTATAGTTTTATAAAGACTTTACTAATTAGTAGGTTAAGTCAGCCTACAATAAAACATCGAATACTCCATTCATACTAAGTAATTAAACGTATCTAAACAGAAGAATGCGTGTATAAATACGCGTAACATTTCATTCAATTTGCGTTATGTTCTTTTCAGTATTATTTGCTTGTTCACTAGTAAGCAGACGATGAAGTAATAATGAAAGCCGATTACTTAAAAAATAATAATCTTGACTCTTTCCTTTTTGTTTCAAATGCATCAACTAATCAATAGCTATTAGTAGTGCCTAATTTTCTCATTCAAAATGGACTTCTGCCCCTCTATCCATTTCAACACTAAGGTGAACAAGCTCAAAGTATTGTGAGTAAATAAAAAAAAATTACATCATTCAGCAACAGCCTGATCGTAATTGTGACGGAAAAAAATACTGTTGCATGAATGTAATTGCAAATTTGTCAAACGGTCCAAAAAAAAACCACAACAATTTTCAGATGGATTATAATTATTACATCAGTCAGCTACAACAGCTCTGTATATGTGACTTGGGAGTACAGGGTGTCGACCAGAGGCTTGAAATAAAATTTCCGTATATTTCCCGGTTTCCCCGGATTAAAATTGACGAACTTCCTGTATATTTTCAAGTTATTGGGGAGGTAATTTTGAGTTTTTGAAAGTTTATTTTTGTATTATATAGAGGGTTGAAATAAAATTCCCGGTTTTCCCGTACCGATTCTGAAATTCCCGTATATTTCCTGAACTTTTCCCGAGTCCCTGAAATTCCTATATATTTCCCGGATTTCCCGTATCAGTCGACACTCAGGAGTATGATATGTGAATAGGTCCAAGGAAATTTCTTAAGAATTTTAACGAACAAATCTTCCATGTAAGTGAAGAGAAGAGTAGCTGAGTATTCGAATACCTAGGACAATATTATACAGTTGCCGTTTTTTTTCTCGCTGTTCCAACAGATTTATTAGCTGTTATTATTTTTAAATTTAGCTATTCAAAATGGACCCCTTCCCCTACAACATATCCCACAACTAAGGCGGAGACAACCCAAAAACTTGATGTACATAAGTAGTATATGGGTCACTTGACACCAAAATCATGCTGACCTACTATATATCATGTATATAGATCTACATATAGAGATGCGCACGCATCCCAAACCAACCCTGACCCTTGTTTTTTGTAGCCCATATTTTTTACAACTTCATATTTTTACTCTACTATCAACTTTACTTTACTATCAACTTATTCATATTTTCACTCTACTATCGACTTTACTCTACTATCAACTTCACTCTACTATCAACTTCATATTCATTACCTGATATTTTCACTCTACTATCAACTTCATATTTTCACTCTACTATTGACTTTACCTACTCTACTATCAACTTCATATTCATTACCTGATATTTTCACTTTACAATCAACTTCATATTTTCACTCTACTATCAACTTCATATTCATTGACCTTATATTTGAAAATGCTGCGCGAATGTGACGGCTGCTCATGTTCAATGGAATCACTACTAGCTTTGGTTGTGAAGTCTTACATAAGCTTATCAGCAAGAACTGCTGAGCGCTGAGTATGCGAATAACTGAGTTCGTACACCTTTTATAAATTATGTACTTTTACTGCTGTTTCATTCCAGCTATTCCATAAACAGTCTCATTAGTTGATATTGTGCCAAATTTGACCATTGAAAATATACCTCTACCCCTTCTATCTGCACTACCACTGAGGTGAACAAAAGCAGCCTCAAAAACTTGTGGTACGTCAGCAGTATTATTTCATTCAGCTGTTGCCTGCTTCTATTTGTGACTTGATAGAATAAATGCTACGTGGATGTTACTGCGCTCATTATGTCCAGAAGAATCTCGGGAACCTCCACTATCAAATCCTCCATAGTAAACTTCACAATCGTTGAGTATGCAAAAATTTTCAGTCGATACCGTTATTTCATCCCCGATGTTCCATCAACAGACTAATCAGTTATGTGTGCTTGATTTGATCATTCAAAATGAACTCGCCTTTCTCATTGCATCACCGTTGAGGTGAGAATAAGAGAAGCACATCAGTCTAGAGCTGGATTCAGGAAACTTACTTCCAGCGGCTACTACAGCCTTGTTATGAATTAAGAGAATAATACTGCGCGAGTATATCTACTGATTACTCACATCCAAGGGAATCTCTAGAACTTTCGCGTTCAAAGCTTCAATGTAAGCGAATGGAAGAATGGCCGAGTATGTGAATATCGGAGTGCGTATGATGTTTTGGTTTGATGTAGTGAACCAGTCTACGTCGTATGAGTAGAAATGGTGATCTGAAAAACACACCGAAAGTTATAGATAGGTAATCTCCTTCATCCTGAAAATCTAGAAATTATCTCTACTCATGATTGAGTTGTACCTATACTGTGAACCGGAAACACTTACGGCCGTAAGAACGAATTTTCCTGAGATCGCTGTCAAAATCTCTGACGTCTGCATACTGGCCGGCAGTGCCACGTGGAATATGACCTTCAGACTCAGCATGCAACGAAACCGAAAATGATTCCACGCCAGCGTTTGTTCCTGTTACCGACTCCAAAGGGCTGTGGTGGATCACATTGGCGATGTATGGTTTTACTGATTGCTGTATTGTCGTGTTGCTATCCAACTTTTGAGTAAGACTGTCTATTTTGTTGGTAACATTAGGCGAGGCGTTTGGATGGACGTTTCGTTTAAAAATACGTTTTTTATAACCCTTGACCGCTCGAATATCGTATTTTGAAGAAATCGATTTACTTTTCTTCAAAGATAATACATTGACAAAACTGGAAGGTCGCGTTGAAAAAACGTAATTCGCACTGCTTGCAGCAGGTATGGTCGCAGAACCAGAGTCTTCGTTACTTTCCGATATAGACTTTTTCGGCAATACTCGAGGACCCACAGGTTCATCTGGGTTACTTCTATTCGTATTCAGTAAATTTTTCTCATTCAGTGTCCGTACAGGTGCTCGAGTGCTACTGTTTGGATTGGTTGTACTGTTGGATGCAGTCGAGTTTCCTTTGGTTTCGGCGTTCAGGGGGGTTGAAGAAATCGGCGTACTGGCTGGAATGGCCGATTCGGTTGTTGGGGTTTCATCATCGAAACCAACGAGATCTTTTATTTTCTGCGTAGTATTTTCGATGAAGTTTACCAAAGTGCTATAGAATGTCGATGATTTGTTAAAATCTAGTTCCTTGTCTAGCAAGGATGATGGCGGGGTGAATGATGCGAACGTATCGAAATTAATTTCCGTTTCTGAAGAATCATTCAGCAGTGACGGTAGGGTCGCGGAAGCGATATCTTCCGATATGTTCCAGTAATTGATTATCGACCGATTGGTCCCCCCGCCCGTGAATGCACCTATTTCTGTAAATGTATCCACGCTATGGTTACTGAAAAACTGATCAACGGTAGTCTGAGTGTCGGTTGGGGGAAAAGAAATATCCGTTTGTAGGTCTGTCGTGAAGTTATTTTTATTTACGAACGGGTCGAAATTGAAGGTAGTAAGTCCGTCTGCTTGGAAACTGGAATTGAATTTGCTCAAACTGATCGGAAAGTTTGTTACGGTACTAGTAGCAGTCTGATTCGACGGTAACGAAGATACATTTTGAGGTGTAACTGCTTTAGGAGGTAAAGTGATTTGTGTTCCGGTTGTTCCTGTTATAGGCTGCGTGGACATTGGGGTTGAGCTTTGCTCGTTCGAAGTTCCAGTTTCAGCTGTTTCCATTGCCGACGATCCAACTGATGTACCTCCGTTTGCAGTCGTAGCTGTAAGTGCATTCGAGTAAGCCCCGGTGATATCCGAGGAAGACGCGACTAGGTCGCCGTTCTGTAACATCGTCGTTAATCGTGTTTCAGAGGCAGCTGCTGTCTCCGTTTCTAAATTACTATTGACGGAGGAATCGGTTTTCGCGGCTATTTGGGCTACGTCTGCGGTATCCGCATCTACGGATCTAAAAGTAGTTGAATTATTTACAGTAATAGTTTGACTAGTTTGCGTGAGTTCTGTAATCACTTCTTCTTCGGTGGTTGAGGGGGCAACGGTAGTTGTCCCTGAGGTAGTTGTATCATTTTCGGCACTCGGAGACGAGACGGTGACCGCTTCGATGGTGGTCGACGACGCAGTGCTGGTGGCTGGCGAATAAGGTACAAACCCGCTGCATGGGTAGGTTAATGCGTTATCAGGCTCGTCGAAGCCGTACAGTCGCAACATTTTCTGATAAGATGGGTGAAAACAAACATCATCGCGGCTCATAATCAGCCCGCGGAGGAAACCGTCACTTTTGAAGTAAGTCTGAAAATACAAAATGTAGCGCGTTACAAATTCATACCTCTGATGCGATACTCGAGAGGGTAGTTTCCGGGGCCGGGGGTGCGATGTCATAGAGGCCACTTTGGCATACGTGCATCGCCATACGTTCGACCACACCATCCCCATAGAATAATTTCAAATCAATAGCTACAAGTAATCGATAATCTCGACGATGTAAAGACCGTAGAGCAAATGTATGTGCCAAATGTGGCTACTTTTTGAATCAATACACTGCGAGAATCATAAAGACAAGGGAATGCTAAGCAGATGGAAAATAAAGGGCACGGAAACACATTCTCGAGCTTGGTATTTTCTTCTTTTACAAAATATTTCCTGCGTCAAAGCGGCCGTACTGGGGGCCATTTGCCGTAGATGAAAAAAATGGGGTTTCATGATTTTGAGCGTACCTTCAGTAAATTGTGGTTTACTAACTTGCAACTGGTGGGTATGGAATTTGCAGTTGATTTGGATGCTATTATGAAAGAAATGTCCAAGGGCCATGTGAATCACATGGGAGAGTATGCTGAAGAACACGGAAAGCGTCGTTTAGCCTACTCTACCAATTGACTTTCATATAGCACTTGCAACACTTTTTCATAATAACCTCATATTTACCAGCTCTTTCTGTTTGCGAACTTAATAATTTATTTTATAGGTACATAGAACTTATTAATGATGGAAGAGTAAAGTAAATGTATTTTAATACTGCGGTAGTTAAAAAGAGTTGTCGACAAACTATCACCTTTAAATGCCTGTTTATATCGCGGAAGCCGACTCGGACCAACAAAGTATTCCAAGGTAACTTCATGACTCTCATTATTTCCAGAGCTGTATTTCCTGTAGCGCCCTCAAACAGTAAAATTGACATGGAGGCTAATCCGTAAGGCGAGAAAGCAATGTTACCATATTGTAGAGTTGATTGTACCTGCAAATAGTAATTATTAGGTTAGACGATAAGTATTCTTTGTAACAGCGACTGTAAGAGATGTGGTAATGGAATCGAGGAGTCGTTGACTGTACGAATATATCGTATAATTTTAGGCGGAGGTGACTGGTCTAGTTGTAAAACATTTTAATTACCTGTTTCCGTTCGGTTACCTACCGCTTTTGTTTCCGATAATCTTATGGTAGATATCAGCCGAGGCATGTAGTGAGTTTTCTTGTCTGTGAGAGCGAATATTTCTTAGATTGACTTCTGTATCTTATTCTCTCCCGACCCCGCAGTTATGTCCTCTAGATATCCCTTGAAGCCAATCCCCCGTATCCCTCTCATAAATATGAATATCAAGTCCCGAATAACAGTATAAAAGTGAATTTCGCAAAGTAATGTGCATTATTCGAATTTCCCTTACTATCACCTTCAAGCACCCAATAGGACGAATGTTTCTATCTTCTTGTGCATGTTAAAGATGAGTATCGACGTGAATTTTGTTGTTAAGTTCTCTTAAATCAGCCTTACAGTTGTCCAGGTAGGAAGTTCTCCTTGTGTGTGTGGAGGGGGGGGGGGAGAGTCTCAACTTAAGCCAAAAAAAAAAAAGATCTCCAGGTCTTGGATTTGATATGCTGGTTGACATGCTCTGAAATTTTACTTTTTCTCATGCCCTGGGCTCCATATTCCACTACTTATTTACGTCACTGTAACAGAACCCGATCCAAATAGAATATGACTGGGACAAATAACTGAAAGTATCCTCCCTCCACAACCACGGAATAACTTTTCATCAATCATTCCTCTGTTTTTATCTTCCCTGTTTTCGTCCTTCACGTCTTCACTTTCAAAACTACTTTCCACCTGACCGCTCCAGAGCATCTGCTCCTTTTTGCACTTATAATAATCAAACGCTGCTCTTAAGACTCCTCCAAACTTGTGCAAGACTTCTCAGGACACTTTAATACGTTTTAAGATTAATTTAAGAATAACATAAATAAATTTTTCTCTATGCTATAGATTAACATACAAAGTGGGTGGCACTGAAGCAGTGCCATGTAGTAAAGTACAACTGTGCCAAATGCTACGTTCTATAATCTCCCTCCTTTTCCAGAGAATTTGTCTACATCGACGCAAACCTAATACTTTTTTCTATTCCCCTCTCCCCATTTTAGTCTAGGTATGCCACTGATTGAAATTACTAGCGCCACCCAGTAAAAATCTTTTAAAATATGCTCCGCTTTCCTCTCACTTTTTTACGATCTTCTTCCAGGCATAACTGAAACTGGAAGAGTCTTCACTATTAGTTTTAAGACATTTTAGAACTTTTTAAGACTCGTTTAAGACTTTTTAAAACTTATTCAAGACCCTTTAAGACTACCAGACTTCTTCAGGATCTTCAAGATTCATTGACACTTGCATGAGACTAAAAAATTTTTCCGGTGTTCTTAGACTCTTACAGACTTATTAATTAAAAATAAGATTTCTCAAGGATTTTTCCCAGTAGATTGATGTTAAAATTCTTCCAAATTTGTTTGAGATTCTCCACAGCTTTCTGAGATTCGTTCAAGATATTATAATCCTTCAAGATTCCTTCGAATTAATTTTACATTTTTGAAGTATTTTCAGAAGATATTTAAAAATAGTCAGGACGTACCAAAGAAGGAGGAACTTTCTCAAAATATTTCCTGAAAATGTCAAATTTAACAAATCGCTCCCTAGTTGGAAAAATTGTACAGATTTTCATTAATAATTTAAATTTAGTTGGCAAAATTTACATTTTCAGCGAACAAAGTCAAGTTTTTTCTAGCCTCCTCCCGTGCTCTATTCGGGCCGTCCATCCGTCAGAGAGCGCTGTAATCAAACACTAGTGATAAGGACGAAAACATGAATCTATGCATTTCCCCCATTAATGTACATACTCATTAAAATTGGAATATCTCGAAAAGTAAGACGTTTTTAAAGTATTTAAAGAGAAAAAAAATTTTCGAACAAAGAATTTTCTTTCGATGAAGACTATTTTTATACCTAGATTCCAAAATTTTGCTGCATGTGTCAAAAACTTCATGTTTTGGTCGCTGATAAGAGTAGTCGATACTAGCGCTGGACGGCTAGAATTAAGACTCGCGACTCTTCTACACTTGTCACTTGTACAAGACTCTTTAGTGCTACGTGAGCCTTACTACTTAAAATTTCATGGGAGGGGATGTATGGCCTCTCACGAATCTTTGGGGTAGGAATTTTTCAGCAAATTCAACATTTACTGGGCTTTTTGGATCATCAGTCGGCGGACATGTTGATTTCTTTTATTTTGTTAGTGTGAAAAATGGTTATATCAAGTAGGCATTTTCTGGAATATTTTGGGCCGTGTAGTCCGCATTTTGGACATCAGTTTACAAACAAAATTATCGATGTTTTGTACTTGCACGAAAGATTTTTGCACCGAGTCACATTTTCGACAATTGTTTAGCTGCATTTAATTAGTGTTTCGAACATTGGTCAGCAAAACTAAAGATTGTCAACTTTTTTTTCTTCTTTTGCTCGCATAAAAATGCTTGCACCCAGTTGGAATTTTCGATCTATTATCATCCCTCTCCACACGGATGGAACTCGCGATGGCACAGTCTACAGGAATGGGGAAGATCATGAATCCACTGTTCTATGCTCACGATCCGCAGATCATTTGAATAATAAAATTTAAACCGCTTCTTTTGTCATAGCCTCGTAAAATGAGGAAATGTCCAAAAATGGAGGTTCTCTCTACACGGTGATGAAAAAAGGGGGCTAACTTTGACACCATCATCGTTGGCATTTTCAAGGTAATGAGGAGGGGGGGTGGAAGGTCTGAAATATTTTTTTTACAGGAAATCTAACGTACCTGCTTCAATTTCTATCATCTCTCTTTTGGCATTCACAGACATAATTGACGAGTTTCTGGCTAAAAACTCATTTTTTCCACTTTCATTCATAACTCGGGGGGGGGGCACTGGGGGTTTCAAGGTAGGAACCAGGATAATGTCTAGGAAATAAATTATTTCGAATTTCAGTTTGCCTGTTTTTTCCCATTTCAAATCCTTTGACATTTGGGCCAATATTTCAGCTGGAAAATAGCGTAAGATTGCTAGAATTGGGAGTTAAACCTAAGTTGCATGTGTTGGCAGCACTGTCAATATGTTCACTGTATTCTTATTCCTGTGAGGTGAATAGATCACCACAAACTGATAACAATACCCACAAAACGTTTGCCTATTGACGTTTAGAAACTCCTGTCGTTGCGCTAGTGTCGTGGACGAAAAGATGATCAAGATGTTTTTATCAGTGTTGTTAGACAAAACGATTTTTTGTCATTTTGTCAGGGGGGCATTTTTCATCTTTTTTTGTTATGTCATAAGTTTTGTCATCTTCAGAATTTTGTCATGGTTTTGGTATGTCCTGACAAAATTATTTTGTCATTTTGTCTGCCTTTTTGTTATGTCGCTTAGCATATACTGTCAATAGCAACGTCGCTTAACATAATATACTGTCGTTAGAGATGTTGCTTAGCATAATCTGTTATCAACTATTAAGTCGTTTAGCATAGTTCATCATTTGATCGTAAACAAAATGTCATAACATAATTTTTTTATCATTTGGTTTTGTCATTTGATTCATTTTCTGTTATGTCATTTCGATTTTGTCATATGACAAAACGGATAAATACTTTTGTCAACATGACAAAATTTCTAAAATTCAATTGTGATTTTGTTTTGTTATGTCTAACAACACTGATTTTTACTACAAAAATATGTACAAGTAAAATGAGCTCTAACATCTCCAATATTGTTTTTTATGTAAAACTGAAGGGAACTAAAGTGTTAGCCCTCATCATTTCCTTTCCGATGAACCCAACTTCAGTTTTTTTGCGGAACGTTTTTGTCACTGATCATCTTTTTGTTTAAATACACCAATCACCGTACCGCATTTCATTAAGCTGCTAGAGAGCGACTCTTCAGCGTCCAAACGCGAATGCTAGCGCTACCTAGGTGAGGTGTAAACTGCAATATATTCGGATGCTATCCCATTATCAATGATACTACCAAAGAAGAACCGTGTCTGCAATCCACTATATTACTTGAGGTAGTACCGTGTGGTGAACTGTTTTGTCGTGTTCTGTTTTCTGATTGGCTGATGGTAAAACGGTCTGGTGGACCGAGCCCTGTTGTCGAGTACCTAGTCTTTCAAGAATTTGGTTGTAACTTTCGCAATTTTGTAGGTTGGTGCTCCTATACTGTTTGTCAGTGGTCATCAACCATCATACTGGTTCGTTTGGTTTGACGTAATTCGACTGTTAGTTGTAGTGCTTAGGGTTTATTTCTGTGAGGTTGTAGTTGGTCTATACGTTTTTTAGTTTTACTTGGTAGGGGAGACCAGGGTAAGTTGTCTCAGCCTTCATGTCCCACGTGGAAGAGGTGCTTTTTGAATCTGATGACGTCACTCTACTCCTCAATGTACTAACATTTCATCTATACCTGATGAATCTCGCGATTATGGAACCTACCTGATTTATAGTGGTTTGATACTTTGATAACACAAAATTTAGCAAAAAGTCACGTTGTATAACTTAAATAAGAAGTTCACTCTCATGAGTGTAATCCCATACCAGGGTGAATTGCCATACATGATGGGGTAAATTGTCTTGTGCTAAAAAGTGCTAAAAGTGTGAAGAAACTATTGAACCGAAAACTTCAAACTAGGCTCAAATTGTAGCTACAACCCTTGGCCACAAAATGGCGTATAAAAAAAATTCATACAGTTTGCCCTAAACATTTTTAGGCGCGGCTACTTTTTTTGTGACAACATGCCCCATGTAAGTTGTCATACATGATGGGGTAAATCTTGTGCTAAAAACGTGCTGAAATGTCTTACAAACGTATATTTTCGTACCATTTTCTAAAAACATGTAACAAAATTCGCACTAATTGATAATTTTTGTAATGGGACAATTTGCCCCGGATTGAGGGGATTTAGACAGTACAATTTTTTTTTTGGGGGGGGGGATAAATGTAATTTTAGGTTCCCCCAAAAATTGTATTTTCTAAACCCCCTCAATCCGGGGCAAACTGTCCCATTACAAAAATTATCAATTAGTGCGAATTTTGTTACATGTTTTTAGAAAATGGTACAAAAATACGTTCTAAGACATTAAGACATTTCAGCACATTTTTAGCACGTTTTACGCACAAGATTTACCCCATCATGTATGACAACTTACATGGGGCAAGTTGTCACAAAAAAAGTAGCCGCGCTTTAAAATGTTTAGGGCAAACCGTATGAATTTTTTTCATACGCCATTTTGAAGCCAAGGGTTGTAGCTACAATTTGAGCCTATAGTTTGAAGTTTTCGGTCCAATAGTTTCTGCACACTTTTAGCACGTTTTTAGCACAAGACAATTTACCCCATCATGTATGGCAATTCATCCGGGTATAGGGCAAGTTGTCATCAAAGGTAGCCCAGTTTAAAAATGTTTGGGGCAAACCGTATAAATTTTTTTTTTTAATACGCCATTTTATAGCCAAGGGCTGTAACTACAATTTGAGTCTAATTTGAAGTTTTTCGGTCCAATAGTTTCTGCACATTTTTAGCACAACACAATTTATTCCATCATGCATGACAATTTACCCGGGTATGGGGCAAGTTGTCACAAAAAATAGCCTCGTTTAAAAATGTTTGGGGCGAATCTTATTAAAAATGTTTGTATTTTTAATACGCCTTTTTGTAGCCAAGGGCTGTAGCTACAATTTGAACCTTATTTGAAATTTTTCGGTCCAATAGTTTTTTTCAGAATTTTGAAGTTTCTAAAAATTGTGACAACTAACCCCGGTCTCCCCTACTTGTTTGTAGGGTTGAAGTCCAATTTTATGTAGTCGTTGTTGTTTATGTATGTCTTTACTTTTTGACAAATTATAGTCATAAAAATATATCAGGATAAAAGAATAACTTGATATTTCAACACAACCACGAATTTCGATAGTGAAACAGTTTTCACATTAGTAACCAAACAGAACTCAACAACAGGGAGTAGTTCACCAGACCTTCACCAACAACAGATCATAACACAGGACATGGCAACGCAGTTCACCATGCAGTACTACCTTAATATAATGTGTTACAAACAGGCTTTTGCTTCAGTGCCCAAGTCATTGATTATGGGATATTATCTGAAAATACTCAGTCAAGAATATGCTCATTTCAAAAGAAAGTAGTACAAACTTGAAGAACTCTAGACAACTAAATTTTCTACTTACATCTCAAAACGAACAATGGATATACCAAAGCACCTCTTGCGATTTTTAGGCAACGCTGAAAATGGACATAGGCACTATAAAATGGCCCTTAGGTATCAATAAATGGTCACTAAAGTGTTTTCTAAAGAGTGATTTGAAGGGTAAATAATCAAAACTCACATTTGCCATTTTACTTCAAGGGCGCAAAAAGGCAAAATACTGTACACAGGTGCAGGAATATCTTTGGTGCGCTTGTGAATATGCGATATGTGTAACACACTCCATATTCACAGGCGCAGCAAAGATATTCCTGCACCCGTGTACAGTAATTTGCCTATTTGCGCCCTTGAAGTAAAATGGCAAGTGTGAGTTTTGATTCTTTACCCTTCATTTGTCATCTTCGTCTTATGTATTCTTGCAAAGAATTTCCTGTCTATTTTTCCAGTGTGACATGTCACAGCCGTGCTCCATTGTAGTTGTTCTTGTCTTTTATCTATCTCTGTCCTGTCGTTATTTATTTCTTTGATAATCGAGTGGTTATTTTGTACACCAAGTTTCTATCTCTGGTCATTACTTATCTATTTCTTCCTTATGCCAAATTTTTATACTGCCACCAGTACAACATTCAGTCTTCGATGTTATTTTCGCAGCAAATAATCGTCCCCCTGACAGGATGCTAGTGGGAAAATGAAGCACGAATTTGGTCGATAAGTTGTTGCTATTAGTCCCTTGCGTATTTTATCCCACATTTGCACCCATTTTTCTGAATTCGCTGTGATTACAAATCACGTGTCTACAACATGTACACGGGGTTCCTCAACTCACGTATGATGCAAGCTTAAGATCCGCTTTACGCTTTGATGCATATTAATTAGTACACAGTTTAATGTACTTCAAAGTTCACTTTGCTGTAGGTAAATGAAAGGAAACTGAAAAGATATAAAACCAAAAGAACGCCGGACAGGAAACTGACACGCATGGCGTGGTTTCATTTACACGACTACACGTGTTTAACTTGTTATGCTCCGAGGCATCGAGTAATGAAAATTTAGTAATCGGCTCTCAATTCAGCCTCGGATAAATACTCGAGTATTTATTCGCTCTTTCGATTCGATTAACGATTAAAATTAATATAAAAGTTCAATTAGAAACGACGAAGACTCGATCGTAATTGAATAACATTAAACGACCGGTGGGTGTTAATTAAACGAGGAAACAAATTCGTACCTATAATTCGGGAAAAAAGTGAAAATTTTTATGGCGAATGCCTATACAGATATTATTTAGGTATGGTTCACGGTTTGATTCTACCTGCAAGATGCACACTCCGAGGTCGTTTGTGAGATCTGCCATCAAATCCATAGGTCGTTGCGAACCATCTGTCTCTGAACGGAAATAATATACAAATTATAATTAGTAATTCCTGCCTCGTGACGTAGAGCAGTCAACTATGCTATATTTTTACGCATATTCGTTCGTTGATTTTTGCAAGACACATGTGTCATTGTTTTTGCTATCCAGTAGACAGGCTAAAAGACATTTTGATGAGCACGAAAAGAATGAAAAAAAAAACACCGGTTGTGCAACTCATTTCGTAATAAGAAAAGTAAGATTTTCAGGATCCGAACTCTAGTTACAAAAAGTAATAGCAATAAAAGAATCTCGGCTCTAAACATCAGTTGATTCGAGAATACCAAGGACGTACCGAAAGGACGGGAGGCAACTCCCCCAGTAGGAATTTTCCACTCAGCAATTGGGAAAATTCAACACGTCAAAGTTCTTTTTTTATTTTTCTTTGCTAGCTTTGACACTTGGGAATTGAGTTGAGAAGTTGGGAAAATCCAACAGAAGTCAAGAGGTTTTTTTTTTGCTTTGATCTTGGGAATTTTGAGTTTACGCGAATTTTACCTTGATAATTTTTGGTGCACGAAATTCTAATAAACACGAGAGGGGGGGCATGAGTGAGATTGAAAAAATCTCCAAGGATGGAAGGTACGAGTGAGTACTCAAGACTCGTTGTATGCATAGAACTCCATAAAACGAAAAATCCATCATCGGTCCATAAAGTTGCCTCCTCTTCTTTCCTTGATGTTTCCAGGCGATTACTCGAAAAACTTGTGTGCAAACTTGATGTAGCATCTAACTCTCTTTAATTTTGCATTGGTCAGATGTTGCCGCAGAATAGTTCCGAAAAAATAATATGAGCAGGGTTCCAGTTCCGAGGAGGTAGAGAGTGATGATGAACGTCGAACCCGTCCTGAAATAAGTGAAAATTGGAAATCGGCCACAAGTTTTGTATTCTCGCATTCGACAGTTTTCTCAGAAGGGAGGGGAGTATTTTCAGTGCGATAGTAATTATAATTAAAAACATGATTAGGGATGCAATCTCTGTAAAATGGGTGGAAATAATATAAAAAATTTAATGAACGGTGCGGAGAGGGGTCGGAATTTTATACTCGGCACATTCCTTACCTCCATAACTTTCCATCCATAGGGATTCTTTGTTCTCCCCTCCCCCACCTTCACCCTTCAATTACTTGAAATACTGTGTTTTAATGTTTCACTGATTGGAAAAGGTGCTGTCGTGATTAATACTTATGAGCTTGAAAGAGCACAAAAATGACATCAGGGTATCGTACGTGAGGTATTCGAGGCGTCCAAATTTAATTTTGCCATCAGTTTCACCTTTCGCTAAAAAGAATGGCATTGTGGAGAGGGAGCAAAAGAAGTAAAATCGAGTCTGAGCATCGAATACTATGCTTTTGAAGTTGCTGAATTCATTTTAACATCCATTTGACCCTAATTTGAAAATTTGGGACTGATGGGAGAAGGGGGCTCAAAATTGAACGAGAAGGTAAATGTAATATGGTATTGAGGAATAGATTTTCATTGCCCCTGAATTCACTTTTGGCAACAGATTTGTTCACAGATGAAAGAAAATTGTCACAGGAGGGGAGGAGAGTAGTGTGGTGGGACGTATGGCGATGCACGCATGCCAAAGTGGCCCCTATGACACCGCACCCCCGGCCACGGGAACAAAATTTTCGAGTATCGCGTCAGTGACCGAGAGGACGCCTTGGGGCCAGGCCCGAGCCCCCATTTCTACGTGCCGAACGGTGCGCGCGTCCTACCAGAGCCACCATGGGGTTCCCTACTGTTCGAGGTCCGCACTCCTAGAGCGCTCGCCTGGAATTTTCAGGTACCCCACAGCCGGACGCGCTGCGGGGGAGGAGGGTAAAATGAGGTATAATAAAAATGGACATCAAATGATAAGTCCGCTGAATTCCATATTATAAGTCAGGATCAGTGGTGCAAGGGAGGGAAGTTATCAAATTTTCAGTGTAATGTTTCCGAGGTATAACAAGTTGACGTATTTTTTACGTATCTCCCGGCTCTGGAGGAGGCAAGTCTTCATACACCCTCTTACTACGCCAGTAGTCTCTAACCCTTCATCTTCGTGCTTTTCTGGGACGAGGTGCTAATACTAATTCATACAAAAGTTATTAGCCCGTAATATGTCAGGGATCTGGTTGGCCGATTGGATAGCGCGCTGGTCTCGGAATCCAGAGGTCTCGGGTTCGAGCCCACGTAGCAGCTCGCTGCATTTCAACCTAGGCCTGTTTTTTAGCAAGAAGAAAAGAGGGTTAAGACAGCCCTAACAGCCTCCCCGATGTCTCTAAGGTAATGCTCGAAAGGGCGGATTCCAGGGCTCGGGTTGAGAGAAAAATTAGAACAGAGAGCCCATGTTGAAAATGGATTTTTTGCCTCGTTTAACTCAGTTCAAGGTAGGTTTTTCAAGCTCCTCCCCTTCATGTATCACAAGAAGGCTATTCATGGGTAACGTCATGTCAGACATAACACAAGGGTTCTGTATCGGTCTTAGATGAACATCTTTTCCTTTGGACTGCATAGCTTCATAAGGAGATTTTGAGTTCAATTTTTAAAATGCTGTACGTCCCTCATTTTGCAACCGATTGGCCTTAATTTTTTTTCATTAATATTCTATAATACTCCTTCCAGTCTGTTGTATTTGAAAACCTGAATCTAATTCCTCTAACTAGAGGTACTTTTTTCTGGGCTCATTTTGTTCATTTCCCTATCTTTCTCCAAAAAAAAAAGTCGATTCAGTTAGTCCCTGAAAGTTACCGGTGTATTACGTGATGATTAACCGGGGGGGGGGGGTCTGGCATCTGATTATAATTGATTATCCGCAGGAAAGGGAGATCTCCGTGGTTGATAATCAATTTTTGTTAGTGATTTTTCTCAAATTCCTGAAAAGATATACTAATTATAATTTATGGTGACGGGAAGAGGATAGGTAAATTATTATTGTTGATTACGAGGGGGGAGGCGTTAAACAGGGTACAACTGGATTACGAAAAATGTGGACGCTCACCGGCAGATGAATTACTGTTGTAACAAGATTAGCAGGGTCGACCTATGGAATATTGGGACATAGCTCGATAATTGGCTTTTCATTTATCCATTTTATCTCCTCCCCATCCCCATCTAATGGTTTCAAACAGTCTTATTACAGTTGGTGCGATGGAAAATGGCAAAACGTAATACATAATCGGTTTTGGAGTGCAGCAGTCACTGTAGATTTTATTGCAGTCATATTACCCCTCGAAATTTAAACGGTGGCTGCAAGATAGTTCAGTTTTATGGAAATACAAAATTAATGAAAAGGTTGAAAGTTACAAAATGTACAATATATTTATGAGTGACTTCGTTTGAGAAAAATTTATTCGCTAATCTCATTTAAGATAGAAACGTAGGGTCCGTCGCGTGGGCTCAGCTATCTCGAGTTGGAAAATACAACAAAACTAAAATTCTTACGATTCAAAATCTACAAAAATTGAATTCGTTGGTATGTTTCAAAAGATTATAATATTTAGAAATTCAAAAAGAATTTTCAGCTTTATTTATTTGCCAAAACTAGAAAAGTTCGAGTATTATGTGAAATTAAAAATTTTGAATATCGTGTTTGGATTGTAGAAAAATTGCAAATTTATATAAAAATTCAGTTCTTCCAAAATATTTTAAAATAATTCTTATGAGCAAAATGAAATATTAAGTTGATATTGTTGAATCCTAGAGACGATTTGTGATAATATGTGAAATGATATGTCCGTGTGTCCGATTTCTCTAATTGTTGCAATGTTGAAATCCCACCATTTTCTTCTTTTCCACCCTGGAGAACGGATGCCGCCTTTCTCCTCGTTCTGTTCAGGGGCGTACTGCATTATCGGAGGTAAAAATCTGTATTGGCCATGAGGCTACCAGGAGGCAAACACTATTTTTTATTTATTTTCCATTCTTCGAACACTACGAAATTTACCCTTTCCCTCTTCTGTGCCAAGAAAAACCCCAAAATCCGAAATAGATAACCAGCGAGCTAACCAATCTGATGAACTGACAGAAAATGAGGCAATGTTGAGCACTCAGCTAAACATCTGACCCTCTTCCCCTCCTCTGTTTAAAAAAGAAAAGAAAAGAATACAAAATCAGAAACAGATGATCAGTTGGCTACTAAATCAGGTGGGCAGACAGAAAACCAGGCTGGCAGGCTTGAGCATTCAGCTACAATTTTGACCCCTTTCCCATCCTCAGTCAGAAAAAACTACAGAAACCCAAATAGGTAACCAGATAGCTACCCAACCAGGTGGACAAACAGAAAACGGGGCAAGCCGGGCTGAGCATTCCACAGAGAGAATGCGTGTAGTGAATCATCTGAGAAGCAGAGCTTCTTATCATTTCCCCAAGTTCTTGAAAGTTTGTTTGCTGTAGCAGTTCGTATTTTCGTAATCACATGTCTCCGTATGTCTGCATCCTCGGTGAGATTTTCTAACCTCCCCCTCGACTATTCAAGTACTATTCTGCAGACATCATATTTTCTTCCTGTACATACAGGGTGTCTGAGTTTCGGTTGCTAAGCGGGGAGGAATGAATAGTACTTGAATAGACAAAGCAAAAGTGTTATTATCACATTTTGCCTAATCACAAAATTGAAGGCACCGCATCTTTGTAAAAATCGAAAAATTCACTAATTTTGACCTATTACAAAAATCACGAGTAATGATGTTGCCCAGTCTACAATGATGCCATGGTACAGCACTCACTTAGAGTAACAAAACAAGTTATTACGATATCCGGCCTGCTCTGAAAATTTAAGCAGGTAAATGGCATCCAAAATTCAGAAATTTCTATTTTTTACAAAATTGTGCAAAAAGCCTACTTTTACTGAATCCCAACATGAATAACCAAAGGCCGGCGTACAGTTCTCATTATCAAAACTGGTAGCCTTGATTCAGATGAACGAAAAATCATACCACTATCTCCTTCCAGTTTTCAGAATTTAAAAAGTTAAGACGCGTTGAAGTACTTTCAATTTTCAAAATAACAGAAAATTTAACTCGCCCTAAAAATTAAACTGTTAGGGGGAAGGCTATTTGATTTCTAGGCTCCGCTCAAAAGTAAGTTTCCCTAAAATTCGTAGGCAGAAACAAAAATTTGTATTCCAGTGCCTATTTTATGGTGGTTAGACAACTAGTTCAACAGAAGGAGTCTTCATGTAACGCCAGTCATTCATTCAGGCATAACGACTATTGAAAGTTACAATAAATTATAAGCGTTTGTTATTTTTCTTATTTTTTTTTTTCTTCTTTGATCATATGGTTCATTTTTCGATCATTTCAGAAGCTTCATGAACTTCAACGCGACATAACTTTTTAAATTCTAAAAACTGGAAGGAGATAGTGGTATGATTTTTTGTTCATCTGAATCAGGGCTACCAGTTTTGATAATGAGAACTGTACGCCGGCCTTTGGTTATTCATGTTGGGGTTCAGTAAAAGTAGGCTTTTTGCACAATTTTGTAAAAAATAGAAATTTCTGAATTTTGGATGCCATTTACCTGCTTAAATTTTCAGAGCACGCCGGATATCGTAATAACTTGTTTTGTTACTCTAAGTGAGTGCTGTAACATGGCATCATTGTAGACTGGGCAACATCATTACTCGTGATTTTTATAATGGGTCAAAATTGGTGAATTTTTCGATTTTTACAAAGATGCGGCGCCCCCAATTTTGTGATTAGGCAAAAGGTGATAATAACACTTTTGCTTTGTCTACTCAAGTGCTATTCATTCCTCCCCGCTTAGCAACCGAAACTCGGACACCCTGTATACTTCGAGAACTACGGCATCGAAACCTGATCAACATTTTTCAATCTCCCGAGACAATTCAAATCTGCCGTCAAAATTAAGGTAGAGTAATTCGTTGAGAAATTTTATCAACATATACTCCAATTTTCGAGCCTATCTGACAAAGAAGCATCGCCGCCAAATTTGGTCAACGAATTTGAAATCAGCCTGAGGTTATTTCTCTATTTGTTCTGTCTTCAAACAATAGTTGTATTTGTCCCATTATTATCATCATAATCATTATTATTGTAATTGTTAGTAAAACACTGTCAACGCAAATGATTGCACGTTAGTTTAGTACACCGAATGAGCATGGACAAATAGTGTGAACTTCAGCGCGCCCTGACGGCGTTGTTTTCTACTCTACGAAAATTTTACAAGACACCCCTTTTACGTAAATTTTAACGAGGAACAACTTTTGTTCAAGACATATTCCCCTAAAATTTTATCTACACGAGATACTTCTAAAAAGGTGAATTTCGCAGTCTTTGAAGCCCCCTGGTGGGCTTAGCTCCACCGGAATCGATGTGGACTTTTAGTATATGTTAATTAGGGAGTCAGTCCGAAGACATTTCAAAAATAATCTTTGATATCGTTTATGTCCATCTCAAAGCCTAATTTTCCTGGACTAATTATGATTGTTGAACTGACAAAAATAAGCTGAATTCGGTTGAAGAACCAAAAAACTAAACTAGCCAAGATCAAACATAATATATACTACTATAATAGATAGCCTACAAAAATAGAAATATTAGTTATACGCTCAACGAACGCAAAAAATTAAGCAAAAAGCGGATTTCCTCGATTATCTCCGCGTCCGTTATTAATTACATGTTTACTAACCTCGGTGCACGAAAAGTAGTAAAATCGCCAACCACAATTTCATTTTGGCTAGAATTTTTTTCAAAACCACTTTACCATTTTCTACACTGAAACTCGATCGTATCGCGCGGCTGTTTCGAAGCGTTTTTTTTTAAATTTCTGGCAGACCGCGTTCATAGCGCCGAAAATTTTCCAAGTACGTTACACCGCAAATTCGAACAACCGATAATCGGCGTACAAGATGCACACTCAGCAATACGCACTGATCAAAGGTACTCGTTATACGCGGTTAGTTGACTTCGCTGTATCCACACTCTAAACAGTGAACTCGTATAGTAAAGCCTGGCGAAAATTTCAATACACCAGCAGTGCTGCGAAAGATTAACCGTGAATGTATCCAATCTTGTTACGGTCTTGCGTGTGGTCAGACGAATAACGAACGAGTAATTACTGATTACTGGAGTTTGACGTTATTTCATTGTTTTTGTTTTGTTTTGACAAATGCAGTTCCGAAATTAAATTAATGCATTTCAGTCAGTTTTACGAGAGCACCTTGACCCTACGGGGAAGTATTTAGAGAGCTGCCGCACCAATTCATGGCCAGGGCGACCGAAAAATGACGCCAATTTCACGTCTAACAAGGCCGCATTAACTTATCTCATTTTATTTAAACGAATGGGCGATCCGTGATCGGTACGCGGCGGGCTAATCCACCATACAAATGAAAAGCCTTTTGTTTTTCGCTTTTTCGGTTGTAGCTTAAGAATCATTTCATTACCATGATACGATATGCGCCCGACGAAGATCGAGATCAGAGTGAAGATTCACGAGCATCTACAGAAAGCAGTGCAGGCAACGAATGCAAACGACCAGATGACTGTCGCCGGTGCCCTGAACGCAAAAGTCGGCAGCACGAAAATCGGAAAAACAGTCGGCACTTTTGGAGCGGGCGAGACGATCCAAAACAGAAGACGATTGATAGATTGCTGCACATTCACCGACCTTAGAATACTCAACAAGATTTTCCCACACAAACAAGGACCCAAGTTCACCTGGAGTGGACGGAACTTAGTGATAGACTATGTTATCGTGAGTATAAGACAGCAAAGACGGGCACGGATCCAGCAGCAACAACAGCAACACGACTAGCTGCAGCGAAGTCAGCAGGAGCAGCAGCGGCAGGGCCAACAGTGGCAGGATAGCCCGAGGAATGGCGGACTGTAAACCGTAAGAAGCCGCATACAACAACCAGTGGCGAGCCGACAGCAGCAAATTAACAGGCAGAGGGAGCTGCACAGGAACATCAGGAAGAAAGTTCCCCGCACAGAAGCTGTGGTATTGCGGACACAAGCAGAGGGACTTAGCTATGCCGAGGCTCTTAGAGCTGCAAAGGCAAATGTGGATCTCTGAGCCATCGGCATAGAGAAAACGAGGGTGAGGTACACAGGTACACGGCCTCCGGAGCCCTGCTAATAGAAATAACCCACAATACAGAACCCAAATTTTCCATTGAACTCTATGAACTAAATCACATAATTAAAAACCTTAATAATAGAAAGGCCAATGGATCAGATGGAGTATCCAATAAGATGATAAAAATAATACAAAAAAATAACCCAAATCTACTACTGATAATCTACAACAAATATCTTGAATTCAATCACTTCCCATATTTCTGGAAAACCTGCAAAATAAAACTACTGAACAAAGCAGGGAAAGACCCAACCATGCCGAATTCATACAGACCCATAGCCCTCCTTGCAAACTTAGGTAAAGTATATGAAAAAATAATACGATTAAAATTAGAAGAAATAATCTCAACAAAAAAAAATAATACAGAAAAACCAGTTCGGCTACATTAAAAAGAAATCTACTGAAACAGCAATAGACACCCGTATCCAATATCTAGACACAAACAAAACACTAAACAAAATCAAAATGACATTATTAATTAGCTTTGACATCAGTGGTGCCTTTGATGCAATAAAATGGTCCTCCATACTGAATCACCTTAAAGAAAGAAATATCCAAAATAACATGTTAAATCTAATTAAAAGTTTTCTACTCGAAAGAGAAATAAGGTTCTACAACAATGAATCAATAATATTTCAACAAACACTTAAAGCAGGAGTTCCGCAGGGGTCTGCGCTATCGCCAACAATTTTCAATACGGCCATGGCTAAAGTACATAATGCATGCGACAATAAGGAAACCAATATGGAATTAATAAGTTACGCAGATGACCTCCTGCTAATGACTGGGATCAAAAATATGGAAGACATAAAAAAAATAAATGACATTATAAAAACAATTAATAACACATTGCAAGAGCTAGGACTAAAAATTAACCCTCAAAAAACCAATAGCATCCTAATAACCAAAAAACATAAAAAGGAAACCATCAAAAAGGACATAGAAAAAGAACTTAAACTAGACAATCAAAAAATAATCATCAATAAAGAAATGAAGTCCCTAGGAATTATTCTAGATGAAAATCTAAATTTCAATAGTCATGTTAACTACATACTGGAAAAAAAAAAAATACTACTCTAAAATTACTGGTTTATATAATAACACATTTGGCTTGAAGTACACTGAAAGGAAAATACTATACTCAGCGCTATTTAGATCTATAATTGAATATGGCAGTACAATTTATTATCCCAGACTAAATAAAAAAAAAAAATCAAAAAAAAAATCAGAAGAGAGCAAAGGAAAATTCTGTTAGGTGTTATATCGGCATACAGAACTGTGTCATACACAGCAACTAATGTAATTGCAGGGATACTACCAATTGACTTGCAGTTACAAAAAAGTAATGAAATTAAAATCATCAAACTATCCGGCAATAGTGAAAAACAAAAGAAAGAAAACATCAACAAAATCAAAACTAAATACAACAACCAATGGCAAACTGAATACAATACAGAAACGACAGGAAGAAGAACTTTCAGTCTGATCCCCAAAATTGAAGACAGACTTAACAATAAAACACTAAAACCCAACTACCACCTAACTCAATTCTTAACTGGTCACGGTAACTTTGGCGAATATCTCAAAAAATATAATATAACAGATACAGACACATGCATAAATTGCAAAAAAGAAATAACAGACACCCCTGATCATACATATTTAAACTGTTCAGCCTTCAAACAAATCAGAATCAAATACAAAATAGAAGACTCAAATCAAAACTGGTTTCTAGATAAGGAAAAAACATTAAATACCATCAACTATGTCCATGAAATAATGAAGAACAAAAAGAATTAGTTTTATAGGTATTTGTTAAGATTATTTAACAAAATTGTGACGACCTGATCGACCACACTTTCTTAATATGTTCAACTTTCAAACAAATCCGGGCCTAATATATTACAAAGAATCTAATCAAAATTGGTTCACAGACAAAAAAACACACAAAAAACAATCAATTATGTTAACCAAATCATGAATAATAAAGAGAAGTTATACATAACAAGGTACAACAGATACAGTTAAAATTTAAGTTATAAACTACCTACGTGTAAATAAAATTGTAATGACCTGCGGAGCGCCGATAAGCTCAAGAAGCAAAAGCGGTCCCCAGGTCAGTATAGTATATGTACTATAAAGCATTTTGTTTTATTAAAAAAAAAAAAAAAAAAAAAAAAAAATAACAGGCACCGGGAAAGCCGACATCCTGGCTGAACATCTTCGGGAGGAGCTAGAGAACTCAATCAAAATCTCGAAGCCCATGAAGAAAGCCGAGCTGATGGTCCTGGTCACTGAAGAATCAAGCTCTCCCGAGGAGGTGTAGGCAGCGATAACCGCAGCAGGGGGCTGTCGCCTAGAAGAGGTGGTTGGAGCGCTGCGTAAGCAGAAGAACTGCCGGCTCCTTTTAAAAGTGCAGTGCCCGATTGCAGCCAGCCTCAAACTCGCTCGGGTCGGCAGGGTGCGAATTGGATGGACTGTGTATAGACTGAGGGGGCTCGAAGATAGATAGATAGATAGATCAGCCTTTAATACACATTATTAATATTTACAAGAAATGAGGAGGCCGCGCCTCCCCCGCGCGTACACTATTGCGTACGGCGAACAGGCACGCGGCCGGCCCTTCCATCATGCGCCCAACTTTGGGCATAGGCCTCCCCCACCCTGTTCCAGCGTTTCCTGTCCCTAGCATCCCTAAACCATGCAATCCCTCCCGTCCTTATAATTTCATCTTCCCACCTCTTTCTCGGTCTCCCTACCTTCCTTATTTTATCCCTTGGAAGCCAAAATAATACTTTGTTTTCCCATCTCCCTTCATCCCTTCTTGCTATGTGGCCCGCATAGTCCATTTTGAGCTTCTTAATTCTGCTTCTACAGTCCACAATTCCACTCCTCCTTCTAACCGCCATGTTGCTCACTCTGTCTATCCTCCTGCTGCCTGTCATCGACCTTTCCATGGCAATCTGGGTCCTAGCCAGCCCCAGCAGTTGTCCTTCCGTGAGAGCCCAAGATTGTGCTCCGTAGGTCAGAACCGGCATCACACAGCTTTCGAAAATTTTTTTCTTTAGTGTTTGTGAGAATTTACCCTTAAATACATTTGCAAGACTCCAATAGCTGTTCCACGCCCTCGCTTTCCTCCTTTCAGTTCTTTATTCAGGCTATCCGAGAAAGCTATCGTCTGTCCTAGGTATATTGCCTCTTCGCTGCACCTAATCGTTTCGCCATGAAGGTAGATTTCCGCCTGCTTCGGGCAGTTTGAGAGTAACACCGTTTTTTTCGTGTTAATACCTAGTCCAGCTTTTATTCCTGCTATTCTCAGATCGTTTGCCATTATTTGTAATTCCTCTTTACTTTGAGCAATGAGGGCTACATCATCTGCGAATCTCAAGTTGTTCAATCTTCTTCCTTCCACCTCAACTCCCCTGTCATCCCAATCTAGATTCCTAAAAACTTCCTCCAGTATACAATTAAATAGATTGGGCGACAGGGGGTCGCCTTGTTTCACGCCTCTTACAATTTTGAATTTTTCGCCCACTTTATCTGTTTTTACCCTCCCTTCCGCGATATTATACATATTTTTCAAAATTTTTATAAATTTGGCCTGAATCCCTTGGTTATCGAGGGCTTTCCACAGGTATTTAAGGTGAACGGAGTCGAAAGCTTTTTGAAAGTCAATTAACAAAATATAATTTTTCTATTAGTTGATTTATAATGAAGATCTGATCGATTGTCGATCTACCTTTTCTGAACCCCGCCTGCTCTTGGCCTTGGTTCTCGTCCAGACGATCATACATTCTGTTTTTCAAAATCTTTGCAAACCCTTTAGAAATGTTCGATGTCAGGCTTATTGGGCGGTAATTTCCTAGATTTTTTCTGTCACCCTTTTTGAACAACAGGATGATTTCAGATAGCCCCCATTGCTCAGGTATTACCTCTGATTTCAAGATCCCGTTGAAGATCTGGGTTAGTGGAGCGGCTATCACCTCGCTAAACATTTTCAAATATCGGTTTTCTACCCCATCGGGGCCAACAGCCTTACCATTTTTTAGGCCCTCCAGAACTACTTCAATTTCCCTTTTGAGGAGGGGTGGAATGTCATCTGTATTACGGGGATTAAACTCTTCCTCCCTAGCAACATCTCCCTCTTCACTATACAGGTTAGCATAAAATCTTGTAGCTTCGGCGTTAATGCCACTTCTGTCCGTGATTGCTACGCCTTCTGCATTTCTCATTTCTGAAAGTAGACATTTCCCCTCCGATAGTTCTTTCCTAACCTGCTTAGTTGAACCCGACAACTCTAGAATCTCTGATATGACTCTGTCCTCTTCTTTCCTCAAGTCTGCTCTGACCAGCCTCCTTACCAGTTTTCTAGCTTCAGCTAGTTCCACTTTTTGTCTGAGTGTTTTCTTTCCAAGTCTCGCAAGTCTGTTTCTTTCTTCACATATCTTCCTAGTTTCTAAAGATATAATTTCTTTCTTTTTGTTTTGATGGGTTGTTTTTTCAAATTTTTTTATTGTTTCCGTAAAAATTTCTATGAAGTTGTCATATGACTTTTGAAGGTTGTGTATGCTAAATTTCCATTTTTTCAATTTGTTTTCCAAAAAAGTTTTTGCTTCGTTTTCTTTGTCTATTGGAATATGTTTGTTTTTTAGGGGGAATCTTTTCCAAGAGTTATGTATCATCGGTCTCTTTGGGATTTCTAACTTAATTTGCAATGGTCTGTGATCGGAAGAGCACTTGAGATTTTTAAGGACTCTCACATCCTTTACTATGCGTTTATCATTTGTTAACCAAAAATCAATTTCGTTTTTCGTAGTGTGGTCTGGCGATACCCAGGTCCATTTATCTTTTTTCCTTTTTTCAAAAAAGGTATTCATAATTTTCAAATTTTCGTTGCATGCCAAATTAATTAAATTCTCGCCGTTCGAGTTCGAGGTTTCGTTGGAACAAAACTGACCTACGCACTCAAAGTTTGCCTTAGCGTCCTCCCTTCCTAGCTTAGCATTGAAGTCGCCACACACTAACGTGTAATATTCTTTCTCTTTTTTTTAGTGTTTCGGATAGTTGGTTATAAAACTCCTCCACTACTTCCTTCACCGCCCTCATTGTCGGTGCATAGACCTGTATCACCACGAGACTGATGTCACTGCCGAGGTTCAGTTTCACCACGCAGATTCTTTTTGAAATGCTCTTAACTTCCTTAATTTTATCCGTCCACTTTTTTTGAATATAGAATCCCACTCCCCCGTAGCCTTTTTTCTTCCCGTTGTAAAATAAATAATTTCCGTTCTTTCTAACCCACAACTTTTCTCCGAAAATTCTGCTTTCTGCAATTCCCACAATATCAAAATCCACCTCCTCCCACGCTTTTTCAAATTCAAATAGCCGATCTTTGGATGCTATCCCTTGATAGTTATATGTAAACATGGATATTTTTTGACCCCCTCCTACTCCCGATGCATGTTGGGGGAACGATTTTACTTTTGCCCCTTGAGCTGGAACTGGGTGGGGGATGTGCAGCCATAGTACCCCGCGGGTGCTGCAACCCGTGTTGGGGGGGGGGCTCGAAGAAGACCTCTTCAATGCTACAACTGCCTCGAGTACGGGCATACACAGTTCACATGCACCAGCACCGTCTTTCGGAAGAACATCTGCTACCGATGCGGGGAGGCCGGACATCAAGCAGCAGAGTGTATCGCGAACCCACGTTGCATCACCTGCTCGAGCCGGGGCTAGAAAGACGACTACTGGATAGGTGGGCCAAGTTGCCCGACGGCTAAGAAACAGCGAAAGAAGTGACGAGATGCATACAGGCCAACCTCAACCGCTGCCGCCTCGCCCAGGATCTCCTTGCGCAGTTAGTAGCAGTTCGACAGGTGGATGTGGCCCTGGTATCCGAACCATACGGGGAGCCGAAAGCTCAAGCCTGGATTGTTGATCACTCCGGCCTAGCAGCACTGGGAACGTTCCCGCGATCTGGTATTTCGGTTGTGGTCGACTGGGTGGAGAAAGATGATAGATGGGTAGCAGCGCCCATTAATGGAGTGAATATGTACAGCTGCTACTTCTCACCCACAAGACCGATTGGCGAGTTTCTGGATAGACTTGGCCGGAGTGTAAAGGGAAGACATGGTAACATCGTGGTGGCAGGCAATTTCAACGCAAAAGCCCTGCAGTGGGGGTCCAGAAAAATCAACCGACGCGGGGACGCTATGGTCAACTGGTTCGCCGGGCTTGATCTGTTTATTGCCAACCGAGGACGACCCGGACCTGTGTTCGAGGAAATGGTGGGTCCGTCATACCCCTGGGTATGAGAGCGGTCGTGGGGCACATCGAGAACTGGCGGGTCGACACATAGATTGACTCAGCGTCCGACTACCGGTACATCAAGTTCCAGATCGGGGCACTGAGAGGCGAGCCGAGTCAACAACCCGTGTGCATATCCACAAGATGGAACACGAGGAAGTTAAACCATGGTCGGTTCGAAACCGCAGTAATGGCTACAGAAAATAGCGGTCTGGTCGAAGCCCCGAGTGCCTCTCAGACAGTTGCATGGATTGTCGAACGGACAACGAAGACGTGCAGTACAGCAATGCCGAGAGTAAGGGCAGGTCAAGCCCGCCGGAGTACGCACTGGTAGAATGAAGAGATACGACTCCAACGGCAAACTACCCCGACTAACCCTGCCCAGGAAAGTCGGGCGTCAGAAACCGCGATCGCCAACATCCGGTAACGTGTAGGGTACTTGATTACTCGTATTATTATTGGGATATAAATTAGAGTGGCAAATTTTGGCACGATTGCGTTGTATCAGTGGTACGAATGGGTAATCATGGAGATTTTTTATCCGTAATCGTGTACCAAACTTTAACTATCATCAAGTCAATTAGAAAATTCACTTTCAAAGAAAATTTGTCCTAAATTTTAACTCTTTTTCTAATTTACTCTCAATCCCAGCTCTGGAATCCGCTCTTTCAAGCATTACTTCAGAGACGTCGGGGAGGCGGTTACGGCTGTCTTAGCCCTCTTCTCATCTTGCCGAAAAATCGACCTAGGTCGAAATGTAGCGAGTTGCTACGTGGGCTCGAACCCGGCACCTCCGGATTCCGAGTCCAGCGCGCTATCCACTCGGCCAACCAGACCTCCAATCCTAAATTTTAACTGTATCATCACTAAAAAATTAAATTATAATCAGTTTCACTTGTAGAGTAATTTCTACTCGTTTCTTTCCCTCCTGAAGATAGCAGTGTTCCTATTTGAAAGTTCACATGATCACCTATTCATTTAACCCCGCTAACACCCGCATAGGTGATTTTGCAGCGCACTCTAGTGCAGGTTTATATCCCAATTAGGTAAAGGACGAACGAAGAACTTTAAGTGGAGAGGTCTCAATTTCTTTTAAAATAAAACGATTTCCCCTCTGTCGTGAGGTGGTCTGACTGTGTTGTGAGTGGTGGACGCTGGCCAAAGACGGGCCGCAGCGTGAGCGATGAGGGCCGATAAAACGAGCCCGTATGTTGATTATCCTCGGCGCGAGTTATGAATATAGCCGAGTCAGATTTGGTTCAATACGTTTTATTGATGTTTTTTAAACAGCTTTGATTCTTACGTTAAGTTAACAATTACGGATTATAGCAATAGGCTAAGAGAGCGCACAACACGACATACTGTAAAAAGTTACGTTAATTTTCGGAGTTCCCAGATCTGATATGCGAGACAAGAGTAAAAGTCTCCACCTAACGTTTGATGAGAGCAAGACCACAAGACCATCGATTCGGCCCTTGCGGCGAGTTTATAAAGGCAAAAGTGTTCTCCAGATGGGATGAATTTTGAAGACGTCAGAGCCGCACACGGATTTGCAGATCCCGATGATGGTCGCTTCGGGTAGGCGAGGAGTGATTGTGTCGAGAGACGGACTCGACACGTGCCGGATAATTTGGCGATTGTTATCGATTGATTTTTCGGTATGCAAGTGTGAATCTGATTGGGTGCTATGATTGTCGGAGGGAGACAGTGTAGATACTAGTACATTACTTCCGGGTTATGATCGTACGATCGGTGGTTTTCTGAGAATTTGGAAACGACGCTGCTGGATGAGCGCGTGTGAGTGAGTCATCGATATTCGAAAGTAAGATCGGCGATTGTCCGGAGCCTATTGTTTTTATTCTGGTAATTCTTGGAATGGTCGAAAATAGATTGACGGGTGAGGTACCGTGCGGTTCTCCTGTATAGGTGCGGTACTGTTTTATTCGAGTAATTCTCGGAATGATCAAAAATAGATTGATGGTTGACTAAATTATGCCGATTAGAATGGCGCAAAAGAAAGAAGCCTTCGGAATGTGTAGAAGCTGATTTTCGCCTTACGACACCCTCCCACGCTAATAAGGATTCACACGGACCCGCGTAACTTCAAAATTTCAATGGAAAGGTATCAAGAACGTACCGAAATAATGGTACTTTGGGTCGTTTATATGTTGCATCAAATGTCTGATCCGGCCCCGAAAATCTAGATTTCAAACCTGAAATGAGAAAAAATTGACTTAGCTTAAAAAATCAAAATAGTTATCAAAATATGGGGTTTGTGAGTAATTTATCACGAATATCGCATTCGATTTTGGATTTGGTTCGGATTACTGTCCGAAAAACCTAAATTTCAGACCTGAAATAGGCAAGGGTTCGAAATTTGCGCCAAAATCAGCGTCGGATCAGACATCTGATGCGTTCAACCTCCCCTAATGTACGGGTTCAAGAGTTGAGGCAAGTATACACGATGTGATACACTTCACCAGGAATTTTATTTATAACAAATTATTACCGAGCTAAATTTTTGCCACGGGAACGAATATCGACAGGAACAGGAAAAACTGAAAATTGGTTGATTTAAGCAATATGTACACATGGAAAGTCATCTAGAAAAGTAACTAGAGTAAATTTTTCCATCTCGCTTTCCGGAAAAGAAATAGGGGAGTATGTACTTGGAAATGATCACTTCCCGCCAGTACACTTTCCGTGTGTAAATATTGCTTGAGTTACCTTTTTATTTTCTTTCTTCCAATTCTTGACACGTACTCGTTCACCCGGAAGTGCTTTTCTTTCAGTCTGTAGTCTTCAACGAAAAAAAACAACAAAAACTGAAACTGTCGAAATCCTAGCGCCTCCTGAGGATTTATGTTTTCTTATAACTGGCTGCATACTCGCATATTACAGAGATCGTCCATTCCTACACGCCTAACAATACAAGCTCGCTCTGTAAATAATTCGAGTACTGCAACTTCTTCGAGAGGTTAATGCAGAGGAAACATCAGACGAATGTTCACTCTTGCAAGTGCAATAAAATGCATACTCAGATTGCCGTGAATATTCCCGGTAGAAATGACAAGGGCGACCGAGTCCACAAGTCCACATACACGAAAATACACCGAGACGAAATAACAAAAATCATAGTAATAACAAAGGCACTTTAACCACAGAACTAACTGGACACGAATCATAAAAATACTACAGTATTCAGTATTAAAATAATTTCTTACAGTAATACTTACAAGTATAGGTAACTACAGAATTCATAACTATCTTTACAATTTTATGGTTAAGACTTTTCACAGTGAAGGTATGGGGAAGACAAATTAGGAAATAGCGAACTTTAGGATTGGTTTACGAAGAAGGGAAACTCGAGTTCCTGATTACTCCACAACTTTTCGAAAATTTCGGGCGAAGTACCCGTTTCCACGTTTTCTCTTCGTGCTTTTTCCATTTTCTACTTGTGCATGTGAAATGAGAAAAACTGCAGTCTCTTAAAATTATCCGTTCTTCCCGTCCAGATTCCTCCGCTTTCTCCAAGACCCTAATCCCACCTCTCACCAATTCAAATTTTGAGCTTTAAACGTTGTATCCATTCTCTATCTTTTCTTTCTTATCGTGATGTTTTGTGTACAGAACGGTACTTGTCCTTTTCTCTTTTTTTCTTGCTCTAGCTGTTAGTATTTCTTTCCTCGCCCTATTATAAGAAACGAGTTTATGATACTTATCGTCAGTTTTTGATAGAATTAGCTGAACAGACGAGTGCTAAGTTTCCATTCTTAAACCCATCACTGAGATTACTTCGTGAACTACAGTTCATCAATCCAGTGGAACTTAAGAACGTTCAAGATAAAAGCTATTCCAGCATTTTTTTTTTTTTTTGATTTTGACGTTGAACAGGTTCACGAAGGGTTTAAGTGTCTGAAAAAGAGATTCACAGATGATAATAAAACAGAAGTCAGAGCTACTCGGGAGAGCATAACATCGTGGCGAGTAGGCTTAAGCGTTAAAAAAAAAAAAAAAAAAAAAAAAAGACTCTGTGAGGATAAATATCGTTAAAATCACGACCAAAAGCACCTAGTAGAAGGCAAACTCCGACAGATAAACGCTGTTGAAAGCAATGAACAACTACAACAGTATCTTTTTCCGGGAAATGTAGCTTTTCCAAATTAATTACTGATGATGGCGTTCCAACAGGTAAATTATTTTCCCGGATGTCTAGGAGGGAGCTACTTAAGGGAGTATCATCATCGGAAAGTTTTAAAAAGAAAGGCGGACTTAAAATAGGAACTTGGAATGTAAGAAGCTTGAATGGAGTTGGAAGATTAGAGAATCTTAAGAGAGAACTGCAGCGGCTTCACCTAGGAATAGTTGGAATAAGTGAAGTATGGTGGAAAGAGGAGAATGATTTTTGGTCAGGAGACTGTAGAATAATAAATACAAAGGGAATAAAAGGGCAAGCAGGCGTCGGAATTGTTATGAATAAACAAATAGGTAATGAAGTTATAAATAACAGAGTGAAAGGTTAATCTTGATAAAAATCAATACCAAACCAGAGCTTACAACAATATACAAGTGTATATGCCCACTAATACGAACACGAAGAAATTGAGGAGGTATATGAAGAATAAGGACTTATGAAGCATGTCAGAGGGGAAGAGAATCGTATTACCATGGGTGACCAGAATGCTACAGTTGGTGAAGGAAAAGGAGAAGAGGAGAGCGTTTGATACAGTTTTGTGCGAAGTAGAACATAGTTATAGGAAGTACTTAATTTAAAAATCACTATAGAAGAAGGTATACATGAAAGAGTTCAGGTAACGAAGGTATAGATAATATTAGACTGTAAAACTTATCCGGGAGCCGATATTAACAGTAATCATAACTTGGTAGTAATGAAATGCAGGCTTAAATTGAAGAAACTTCGTAGAAAAGAAAAGGTAAAAAGATGGAATTTGAAAAAGTTGGAAAATATTAATACTATAGAGAGAAATATCAAGAGGATACTGTATGTATTACAATTAGGGACTGAAAAAACACAGGAAATTAACACTGAGGAGGAAGAGTGGGGTAGAATAAAGGAGGGAATATTGAAGTCAGCAGAAGAAAATTTAGGTAAAACTAAGAGAGAAGAAAAGAAACCATGGATGAAGGAGGAAATCCTCAGACAGATGGATGAACGAAGAAAATATAAGAATGCACTCGATAAGGAAGGTAGATTAGCTTGTCAAAGGTTAAGGAATGGAATAAAGAGAGAGTGTAAAAAGGCAAAGGAGGAATGGACGAAAGAAAAAGTGATAAGATAGAAGAGTTTATGAATAAAGGATAAATAGACTTGGCTATAGAAAAGTAAAAATGGAGTTTGGAGAAAGAAGGAAGAAAGCAAGTAATATAACAAATAAGGAGGGAAAGCCAATTTACACAGCTGAAGGAAAAGTAAAACGGTGGGTAGAGTATGTAGAAGGATTATACAGTAATAATGGGGATGAAGAGATAAGAATGGAGAGGGTGAAAGATGTGGAAGAAGATGAGAGGAGAGACTCAATTTTAAGAGGTGGATTTGACAAGGCATTGAGAGATTTAAAGAAAGGGAAAGCTCCGGGAGTGGATGAGATATCAGCTGAAGTACAAATTAGTATGTTATATTTATGATAAAGAAGAAATGCCTGAGGACTTTAAAAAAGAGTACTATTGTAACTATACCAAAAAAGCAGGAGCAGATAGGTGTAAAAATCATCGAACAGTTAGTCTTCTTTCGCAATCGTCAAAAATATTAACTAGGAGAATTTACAAGAAAATTGAGAATAGAATACATGCACAATTAGGAGATGATCAGTTTGGATTTAGAAAAAGCAGAGGTACTAAGGATGCAGTATTAGCTTAGATATTAATTGTAGATGGGAGACTCAAAAAAAGGCAGGATATTTATAATATGGGATTCGTTGATATTGAAAAAGCTTTTGACTACGTTAAAAATGGGATAAAATGTTTGATATTCTAAACAAGGTACGAATAAGAATCAAAGAAAGACAAGTCATTTCAAACCTATATAAAGGACAGAGAAAGGGGATGCTAATATAGAATGTAAGGCAGATGTGCTCCTCATCTCTAGTATTACTTAATCTGTACATAGAGTGGGCCACAAAAGAAATAAAAGAAAAATTTGAAGTAGGTGTCACTGTACATGGAGAAGATGCTCAGGTTTGCAGATGATATTGTCTTATTAGCTGAAAGGAGTATTGATTTGGAAAACATTTTAAATGGAATGGAGGAGATTTTGAGAGAAGAATATCGTATGAGAATAAATAAAAATAAAGTAATGGTATGCAATCGATGTGAACCTGACAGCTTAAATATAAATATTGGACAGGAGAAAATTGAGGAAGTAAGCGAATTTTGCTATTTAGGGAGTAAAATAACAAAAGATGGAAGGAGTAAAAGGGATATACAAGTAGTAATAGCACAAGCCAAATTAGCATTTTATCGAGTAATTTTTCCAAATCAAAAATAAATCTGGACCATAGGAAACCCAGAGAAGAGAAGGATCGAAGCTTTTGAGATGTGGTGCTATAGGCGGATACTTAGCATCAAATGGACGGATAAGGTGAGAAATGAGGACGACTCAACAAAGTAGGAGGTAAAATGGATATTTGGAATTGTTTGAAGAGAAGGAGAGATAAACTAATAGCGCATAATTTGAGGCACCCAGGAATAATATCACTGCTGCTAGAAGGAAGAGTAGAGGGAAAGAATTGGATAGGTCGACAAAGGTTCCAGTATGTTCAACAGATAATCAAGGATGTCAAATGTGTTATTACGAAATGAAAGAACTTTCGCAAGATAGGGAGAAATGGAGAGCTGCATCAAACCGGTCGTAAGACTGATAACCTTATCATCAGACTATTACGAAACAAAGTCATCTAAAGATTTTTAATCCAATAATAGAAATAAAAAAGCTTTTCGCAATATATTAGGGAATCCTATCGATGTGTATATTCACCATTTTTAAATAACGAAAGAAATCCGTGTTTCCGAGGAGAATTCGTATTACCAAAGAAAAAGCCGTATAAAATCTGTATTGCAGAAAAAAAATTCGTAAATATCCCTGTTCGGGAGTGATGAGAAAATGGGCGAATTTTCGAAAAATACATCTAGCAGCACTGATTTTAACTAACTACGCGTGTGGTGTTGCTACGTTGCCCATGAGTGGATATGAAATTAATAAATGATGCAATTTCGTGAGTATGTCCAAGAATTTTGGAAAAACTTCGACGGCCTTACGTAACGCATAGCTACCGTTTCGCTTCCTATGATTGGATTTCTCGGTCTAAATACGTTTAAAAGCTTCATTCTCCAACAAGAATTAGAACAAGAAAAAGTACGTAAATTTTCCATGCATACTTTACCTGGAGTTCATTATTATTTATTAAAATAACTTACAGAAGAAAATGAACGCCCATGATGCCAAGATTATGGCCTTGGAGGCCAAGATAACCGCTTTGGATGACAAGATCAAAAAGAAGGTTGCCGAGATGGAAAAGAAAGATGCCGAGATGGAAAAGTTCAAGGCTTGGAATGCTGAAATGACAGCCAGATTGCAGAAAATTGATTCTCGATTGAATCAGTAAGTTCCAACTTTCAGTCCGCTTTACATGATTAAGTAAATTTTTGAGATTGTAAGATTAGAGCTTGAATCTCAGCAATTGATAATTGTGATACTGATCGACTGGTTATATTTTTTATCAATTATAATATACGACATAAAATGATAAATTCGAGTACTGACCTTCTACAAAACTTTTTTAAACTGATTAAAATATTTGAAATAGCCAAGTCGAATTTAATTACAATATCCCATACGATAATGTCAACTTTTGTGCTTATATGTTTCAGGATGTGAAGATATCGATGTGAGAAAAAGAAAATTCGATATATGTAATATTAATTTTCTTATATAATAAATCCTTGTTCCCCTCTTTCATCGTGTTTTATATCTAGGTATTATTTTTGAAATGTCGAACGATAATTATCAATCGTTGAAACTCGCGAGACGGAAGGTGACGTAGTGGATCATCACCATTGCATGCATCATTTACTAGCTTTCAACAGTAAAAGTAATCCACTTAATCAGCAGAAACATCGGTCAGGTACCTATTGACCATCTTCTCCCCCTCCCTACCCCACAAACGCTTCTCACAAATATTAGTCTATTCAAGATTGCTCATTTTCCCCTCCACTTTGCGTATTTTCTAAAACTCGTTTTACTAATTAAACACGAATACTACGTGAATTTAAACGGATTGTGATAAAAGGGATGACATCACAAGACTAGAATTAAAATATAGAAACTTAACACATAATTATTAATGCCCATGAAATTCAGCAAAACTAAAAAAAAAGTCGACTACCGTGTCAAGAGATACGGTTTCTTACGCCAGTTAAATAAAACATAAGAGGCGAAAATATCTACACTATTACCTAGGATGCATCGAACGTATTTCGAAAGTTGATAGGAATAATTCACATCTTTAATTTCTCCAACATTAGAATTTGATAACTCATTATTTCGAATGCAACACCGGATCACAGGGCACCTCATTTTCAACTAACTCGATAATCCTTATTCAACCGCATTTAAAACACAGCCATAAAACTTAATTATACAAATAAACTTATCAAAATGATTCGCAATCAACTCATTGATATACGAATGGATTCTAAGGTCGAATACTTGAATAATAATAAAAAACATAAAACCTAAATAATAGAATAAACGCGGGAGAAGTACAGAATTTGGCAGTCGGGAAGAAACTGTTTAACCGTCCAAAAAACATACATACAAATACATTCATCACCTGAGTTATCGCGGCAGAACGTTCATTAGGCATCCACTTTTACAAATAATATCTTACGTTGACACCGCACTTCAACGACCATTTTTTCTTCGATTTTCTGTAGACAAACAGAAACGAATATGCAATTGAATGAATTCATTTTACATGGCAAACATGGGTGGTGAAGCATACTCTGAGCATTCATGTGCTTGCAATTGCACAATGATTCAGTGTACGTTTATATTCTTAAATATAATAATACAAAATGAGAAAATTTCTGTTTTTTAATATATTTACAATAGATGAGTTTTAATAGGGTCTGAATCAGCCTCAAGCAGTCTTTAGGGGAGCTGAATAAGTCATAAAGTGTCTTGAGGAAACTTGAACGTGTCTCAAGAGAGTCTTAATAGTAATTCAACGAGTCTACGTAAACCGATCTTAAATAAGCGACAAAAAGATTTAATAAAAGTCCTAACACGGTTGAACTACTTTCAGTAAATTCTTAGGGAGACCAAATCAGTCTCATATCATGGCAGATTCTAAATGAGTTTTACACGGCATTTACACACATAACAGACGTCGCTGGGTCCAAAACAGAGAAGAAGAGCGAAAATTAGATTCATCTAATAATTCTAGCTCATGGAAACGAAATGCTGCGGCATCAAACTTGAAGGAGGTCGTAAGATCCTGGAGCATGATGAAGAAAGTTAAAATTTAAACCCATAAAGTTGAAACATGCACAAATCGAATTACGTTGCTTACAACTGTCACATAAACGACGAACCGCCCTCAAAAATAATTTTAAATGAATGTATAACAAATTTTGGCACGGACTGAAGAAGTGGAGACAAGTTTCAACATGGTTTGAATGGGTCTCAATGAGTTCCAAGAGAATCCAAATGAGTTGTGAAATAGTTTGAAAGTGTCCAGACAAACGCTGTATGAGCATCAAGAAGTCCCAAAAAGTCTAAATGACTACTGAAAAAAAGTAACATGAGTCTTGGCGAGTTTTCAGAGTCTTAAATTTTGATAGAAAGTTTTAGCAAGTCCGAATCAAGTCTAATGGGCCTTCAAAATCTAAAACAGTCTCAAGAAATTTTAGAAAACACTGAATGAGTCTCAACAAGTTCTAGTCGAGTGTAAATGACTTTTCATTATCAAGTCCTAAACGAACTTACATGAGGGTCTGAATGAGCCTTAGTAATAATACGTTCATCTAGGCCACGTTCTTAAGTTCAAGATTTTTCACGAAAAATGAACCCTCACATTCTAAAAGTCTACACCTCACTTTCGAAATAAGATTTCACAGTCCGAGGCATACAGACAGCTGGGCACTGACAAAAACAGGCAGGCACACAGACACGAGGTTATGCAATGGCGATGTAGGAACGAAGATCATGAAGCGATTTGAGATCATGATCTAAAGATCAAACATAAAATTGAAAAAACGCAGATCAACATGTTTTTTTGAAAATAAAAGGCTCATAGCTCATGAAAAATCACGATTTTGTGAATATTTTTAGGCTTCAAATCAAAATTTTGCTTGGCATTTTTGGATTGATTAGAGATCTAAAAACCATATCAAGCTCAAGAATAGAATGATCTTGTGTTTCTCGATCAGCGAGATTATGATATCTGATCTTAGATGAAATAATCTTGCTCATCCTTTTAGCATTTACTGCTCTGCAGCTTCCCCCTCCCCCTCCCCCAGGAAACCTCAATCGAAACCGAAGATTAATGGGTAGAGAGGCAAGGTACAAAAGAACAAAAAAAAAACAAATAATACGGAACAGTTGTGAATCAATGCATCGAAAACTGTTCTTTTCTTTTACAACTTCCTTAAATCTCTATTAATTTTTTATCTCGAACAACTTTCCTAGAAATGTCACAAGGCAAAGTCTTCCATCATCAGTACAATTCACACTATAACATCGTAGTTAACATTATATTACCTAGGAATCGGTCCATCGGCCCAAATATTGCGGTCTTGGTAGTAGTTGGTCTTCGTTTAAATTTGTCACTCTTATCGAACACGCTCTGGAATGAATAAAAATTTGAAATATCTCTCATATAAGTGACACGCTGTAATCGTGAACTTTGTATTTACATTCCCATATTCGCATACTTTGGCGAGTACCTTTGGTGCATTACGAGTATTGACCGCCGGTACTGGACTTTCACTTTCCACTAATCGTTTCGCGAATTCTTCGTCCATTAGCAGTTGCATTTCCACGGCTTTCCTTTGCGTATCCTGCGGTATATGAACAACAAATAAACTGACTGATAAAATTTTACCAAGGCTTACTCCTTTCCGACGAAAAGTAAATGATAAATACCAAATCTGAATTGAGCTCAGATGTTAAATCTCTGGCTAACTGTTCGTCTAATTTTTCCTGTTCCATTCGAATACGATTTTCTTCTTCCTGAAAATGTTCAACTTGATGTGTATTACTATTGATACACTCGAGGTTACTTACGCTTAATTTGAAAATAACAGCAGATATATACCTCAAGTTGTCGGATAAACTCTTCGCTCAATTTATCTTCTTTTTCTTTATCAATTCGAAGCTCGGCTTTAAGTTTTTCCAGTGACAATTCGAATTCATGCTTTATTTCACCCGGTACACTGAATTGTAGGGTACGCCTGATGGGCGGATTAACGATATCGACATCTACATCCGAATCAAAATTCGTAGATTAAGAAAAGAACTATTTCCGAGGCTTCATATTTCTCCTCGGCTTACTGCTTTGGCTGAATGAGTTAAAGGTAAGCATAATCAAAATGATTAGTGTTCGAAGAGCGAACATGGAAGATACTGTGCATTAGATTTACTCAAAAATTCTCACGGAATACTAATCGAAAATGAAGACGCGATCGATTTTAAAGTATTCCTCATTAACGGCTAAGTAACGTGTCTTTTTTTTTAGATGAAACGGTCTCTTAAACGGAGCTCCGTTAATTGAATGTATTTACAAATAGATTACTGATATTTACCAATACTTTCTCCTTGTGATTTCTTTTGAATAAGATCTGGAAATCTCTCTTGAATTTCACTCCATAGAGTTTGATTCACGAGAAGGTTACGTCTCTTAGCCTGCCGGTACCATCCACCGATAAACTTCCGACATAAAAAACATTGATAACGGTTATTGTCGAGAGTTTTTTCCAAACAATACGCACATGAAGTATGGTTACATGGTAACGTAACTGGTTCCAACAAAATTTCACGACAAATTGTACATATATACTCTTGGATATCCCGTAATGCCATTTTTAAGAGGTTCACACGAGTTTACACAATTTACAAGATACAGAACCGAGTCGTAGTCATTAGCTCATTACAACATCAAAACATCTTGCACGAGCTATCAGAGCACGATTGCAGACGATTGCGCGCCATTATTGCATAGCCACAACATGTCTATTATCAATTTGATTGGCATCCGCCGATTCATTCCAAACCAGCTGACAGATTCATTTTGGTAAAAGTCAAAAAGCGGATTTTGCTAGTTGGTTCTCTTTTGCTGAACAGCTTCCATATGAGATATGACACAGCGTTTACTGATAAGCTGTTTTCAACGTGAGTACACATTAATTTTTGAATCGGGGCCCAATTTTGAAAAATTCTACTTTTACGCTCTTTCTAAGGATACTAATAACAAATAAGATAACTCATTTTGTTTACAAATGTTAAATTATTCCCTCTTGCTGAATAGCGTCCAGTTTCTACAGGCTCTTGAACTTCGAATTACCGAAACACGTGTTCTCAAAAAACAGATTTTGCTGGTTGGTTCCCTTACGCTTAACAGCGTCCATTTACATGAAGATGAGAGGAATTACTAGAAATTGCGCGCAAGTTTATAGTATTTGAACGTTTGAATTTGATTTGAACAATCAAATTTGGGTAAGTAGTATATGTACTTGAATTATTGAGCTGGGTAAGAGGATAACTGGGTGAAATCGATCAGGAAATTAGAAAATCGGGATCGTAGTTTCCTCAGTTTTCCGATTTTCGCTGCAGCTAATTTCTTAATTTTGTTGACAGTTCTTGTTTATAAACAGAGACCTCATCTTAGAACCCTTCAGAGTTTGCTACAGATCGCATTTTCAGGTGTAGGACTCAAGGGCTGTGCAGCGAAGATTATTTTGATAAAAAAGATTTTGGATCACAAAAAGTACGACTTTTGAATCTGCTTGATTAGAGATATAACAGTGTTGTGTAATCTTTTCGATTTTAGGATTTTACAATCTTTAAAAATCATCACGAAATCAGAAAAAAATATATAGCCCAATCATCAGATCGCAAGAGAAGTATAATCTCTGAAGTTCTAAACAACTTAAAAGTCTTGATTTTTTGGTATTTTTATCGTGAACGATCTTTTACCAAGATACCAAGTGATCTTGCTCATCTGTAGTTGAAAAGATCACGGTATCATTGTAATTATAATAAATTGTAATTTTTATTATTTATATAGGTATTTTATTGTAGTGATGTTATACATCATTACACGGTTGTTATATCCTATTCTAAATTTTTAGATCTGAGAGCGTATAAAATGCATAAATTTACAAATAAGTACACACATATATTATTCAGCAGTTACTCCAACTTATAATTTTATTTTTGAAAGGGTCGTAGCCGTTTTTCACTAGTGTAGAAAGAAGCTGTAACCTCAAGTTGGGTGTCACAACACTGCTTCTGGACATGGCCAGTGTCATCATATGTATCAATTTATTATCTTGCCAACCGCAATAAACCATGAGAAGGTAAGAAGATCCATCACTATCTACAACCGTTCCTCTAAATTGACCTGTAACAGAAAATGGAATCATTGAATATGTTAGAAATTCAGATCTTGAGACGCGGTATCTCTGCTAACAATCAGAAGAATACTGAGTAGAGATTCAATAAAGTGTGTGGAAAATTAAATGGGGTACCTAATTCAATCAGAATACGAGGAGTTATCTGTCAAAAGGGCGTCCGTTCCATAAAAAATACATTGAACGGACGCCCTTTTGACAGATAACTCCTCACATAGTTCATATCTTGCGCCAGGAACTGTGCGGTAGAGCTTAAATGTTGATAAAATCTTTCACATGCTTCTCATTTTGTAAAAATGCTAAGAATTTTGGTACAGGGCTATATTTGAAGGCGATAAATAACTATGAAAACCACCTAAAAAATACGTGTATAATTTCACGTATTCTGATTTTTCCTTATCTACCACCGGCTGTTGTGATTCTGTGTTCATTTTTTTTTTTTTTTCCAATATAATAACCGATTTTCTTTACCTCCTAGAGGAGACTGAACTAGCCACACTCCGGGTTCGATAATAGTTGTTGGAAAATCGACTTCAGTTCTATCTTGATGAAGTAGTTCTGGCATTTCTACATTCCAAACTTGAATCATACTAGTGCTGTTCAGTTTCAGCAATCTGCCTTGAATGCAAATTGAACGTTCTTCGAACTGCTCGTCGGTTTCATCTAATATCAACAAAGCGACATGCCAGTTACCTAATAACTGAAATAAACATAAAGGTAGATATAATTAACATCGATGATCTCAACCCCGCTAAAAGAAAGGAATATTACAATAAATTGAATTTATATTTTGTGTTCTAGTCAGTTTTGGTCGAAGAGGTTTCCAGCAAGGATTTTTGTGATCATCAACGAGGGGTATGGAGTAACAGATGTTGTTGTACACATCATATAATACAGGTAACATGTATAAATCGATTAGAGGAGCGTAGCGAAGCGGATCGGATTGGGAGGAGTGGGTGCCCAATTGAAGTGTCTCAAATTTCGCGAGCAGAACAAGAGAAAAATGTTTTGAGATTTTTCTATTTAATAATTTGCATCGTAAAAACAATCAAACCCCGGTTTTTTCGGGCTTGTTGAGTCGGATTTTCGCAACTGGAACTGTATTTTCCAATTTTTACCAATTGGCCAACTTGGTAGGGGTAGGGCTCCCCTCCCTCCTCCCCAAAACACTTCTATATAATTGATTATGCTCATATTTTAAATTTATGCCAATTTTGTAGATAATAATTTATTACTTTTTAATACTCACCTCGTCCACTGAATTCGTGTACCGGGACAGCACTTCAGGGCATGGTTTCATATCTGGTAACCTCACGGATATGGCGAAATTAAGTGCAGCGACACAAAGGAAAACGAACAGCACCTTCCGATCCATTTTATGTCAAATGTGAACCGCTAATGCTCGATACGAGAGCAGGACTTGGTACGTTCCTTGAACTATTTTATCGTCGAGTTCAGTGACAACTTCGGAAGTGCGATTTTCCGTTATCTTCTTCGATAACTGAGAAGAGGTGATGCCCTAGATGCAAGATTGGTGTTTTAATTCTCCATGATATAAAACAAACATGTATAGTTTAAATGCGAGTCAATGATACTAATCGAAGATTTTATTAATGACAGGACAGGAAGCATTGCGCAATGAATCAGTCCATTCATATATGAAATATTAAATTGGTTGGATCTGGTTGAATTTAATCGAAAAATAAGTCGCATAGCAGAATTTGATCTCGGACTAACCCTTTATGCATCCAGCATGTTTGCTGGGATTGTGTTTTGAAATATTATATATTTATCGTTGGATAAATTCAATAAGATGATGGGGCAGAATTTGTTATTGTGGCGAGGGTTCGTAACATATCATGACATGAATAGTTGAGACAGATTAGAATGAATAAAATTTCAGCAAGAGAGCAAATAGGTAATAAATAAGAATCAGGGTACCTACTGTCTGCTAAAATAAAGATGAAGTTCATAAATTTTTAACCGATCAGGGCTTACCATTTCAGTGCTTAACACATTACACATCAGTACTCCTCGGAGCCTTCATTAATTCAGTCAGTAAGATCATTGACTTCTAGAGTCAATTATAAGATATGTCCTTATACTAACTGGTTATTGTTTTTTTAATTTTATATAAATGGTAAGTATTATTAAGACACCGAAACGTACCCCAGCATTCATTATCGCCTCACAGAAAACCGATTTTTATTTACATTTTTCAATAGCAACTAAAAATGAGCGCGTATGTGGATACAAACATGACGTACATCATGTAGGTATATGACGATTTGCATCAAATCAAAAAGTACCTCAGTAACACATTATAAATTTTACCTTGAAGCACTGCAATGTCTTACTTCAACTAATTTTTTAAATAATTGTTACGGAGACATTTTCAGTACTTAGACCGAACCCGCGACTGAATAAAAATGCCGATACCGCATTTAACAAGTATACCGGCCTCAGATTCTAAGAAGTAAAAAAACTGAAGTGTCTTATTTTACATAAACGGGCTTTCCGTGATTACTTTACGTCTTGGAAACTCCGACTCTAATAATTCAGTCAGATAATTTCCTTTTTGGATGCATCCTATAACGTGTTGGCTGGTGAATCTATTTATATTTTTTCCTAATCGGTTCTTCAGGCGCTTCCATGTATGAACTTAGCAAAAATAACCTGTTCTTAAAACCGCAAAACATATAATTTATCTCGCCCAACTGATTTCCACGTAAATTATAATGGAAGTCAAATCAAACTCAATTTGGAACATTTACAAAAGCATTTATTAAATTACGCGAATAATAAATACAGACGTGCGCCATATTTGCCAGGAACGGTATAGATGGTAAATTTCGTAAAAACATTCTACTAAAAAGAAATAATGTAGGAACAACCATACTATAGAAAAGTAGATTTTTATGAAGGAATTAAAACTGTCACATCTCAAATTTTGATAAATAAACATGATGACGGTGTTTGCGAATATCGTTGGTATAAATAAAACGAAGATGCAGAGCAGATTATTCAGTATAGTTGATTTATGCAATCTGACATACGGTAATATCGATCTTAATCTTCCATATTTCAGTGTTCGCTGTATTTTATATTCCTCGTTACAGACTTCGCATATCCTAATATTCCTCACGTTCAACCAGTTTTCGAGGCAATTTGCATGAACGCCACCCATGGATCCTACATGATTGGATATGAAATTTTGTTTAAACTTGTTTAAGGTAAGCAATAAATATAATAAGAACAGAGATATAAACCTTCAATTTTTTTCGTTTCTTATTCGCAGGACAATTTTACATTGTTTGTCTAACAAAATCTGTATGTTTAACTCTCACCACTGACATGTAAGTGAGTACATATTAATAGGTACTCAATTTTAAGTCCGGCTTGATCAGGTTGTATATAGATAACAGATGTAAATGTCCAATATATGAAATTAATGTGATATGCATGCTGATGTGACTCATGATATACAGAATGTAGGTGCATCATAATATGTTTTCTAAATTATTTATTTAGACATTTTTAATCAGTTGAAGCAAAATTTACAGCTATAATTTTTGGAATTAGTTCCTGGTGGGTAAATGGTAATTGTACATGTAACACACTAGCTGAATACCGTTCTACAAAGTTTAATTTTCAGTTTACATCCAATTTATTTCTAGTATAAACTCGTTTTACTTTTTTATCTTCTTCTTTTCTCCCCCCCCCCCCGGTCAATTAAACGCATTTCATTAAAGTGAACGACTCAGCTAATTTCAACTGATAAAAAATGTTAGGTACCTTTGCAGTGGCATGGTTTTATGAGTTTTTTAACACTCCCTTCTTCCAGACAAATACGACATACATTTGTTGCCTCTGTGATTTCATCTACTACGGTCATCACAACAACCAAAAATTACTGAAAAATTAGAGATAACAAAATTCGTGCTGTAAATGTAACAAGTAATAGAGGTGGCTAAGTTTTGATGTAATAACCATTAGTATTCGGTAAATGCTTGGTCCCACATTTATTTGGCCATTTTTTCAACTGTTTGTTTTGATTCGTCAGCGCTGATAATGTGCTTTTATTAGTCTGAGACAATTAAAATAACCAAGAATAATGCCACGATATTGCTGCATATTCGCAAAATAAATTAATTAAGCATCAAAAATCCAATTATAGAATCAACTATTTTTCTGGAGAACGCCAGCAGGCTGTTTTCCAGACTACTCCGCTACTCCGACAATTTCGCTGGAAAATTGAATTGTTTACTCCTGTTCCGGCTCTTCCTCCTCCTCTACCTCTGAGTCTTCCAACGGAGTGCTCTGGAGCAGCATTTCGGCTTTTCTCTGAATCTCTGCGTGTAAATATCTGTGGCTCACAGCCAAGGCCAGATTTAGGAGTGTACCCTCGAAATAAAAACGCAGATTTGTTTACAGATCACCAACTGACACTCCCCCCTTTTTTGGAAGATTACAAATCTTGAAAAAATTATCATTACTATAACATTATTAAAAATAAAATTTCGTAGTTTTTATTTATTTTTATATTATTTTTTTAATTATAGGTACCGATGCACGTATTATTGTAGGCCTGACATTCAGGTTTTTCTCTTCCAATGAGAAATGGAGCTCCACCAACCTTGTGCCCCGGAGTCCAACTTCCGAAATCCGGCCCTACTCACAGCTATTAAGACTAATGTGATCAAGGTTTTGGCAGCATAACGAAGCGAATATCACTGTAAGGAGAAAACCGATACTTTTCACAACAGAAGTTTATATAAGGTAAGAACAGAGCGAGCGAAAAAATTACGAACAGGAAAAAATTGATTATTTTCGCACTCGAGAGGTCAGATTTTTCCACTCGAAGGATGATCTTCAAAGTTTTTCCAACTGGCCAACTCCATGGAGGCTTCCAGGTACTACACCCCCTCCCCCTGTAAAAGTACTCTCGTTATAAACAGCTGGTTTTACTGTGACGTAAAAAAATGAAAAGCCACATTCTAATATTTAATGAGTTTCTCGGAAAAGCATTAACATACACTATCGCATATTTTTTCGGCAGGTGTTACAAGCTGACTAGGAAATAATATATCTGAGTTTACTATTCGGTATGTCCTCTGTAGTACCAAAAAAAAAAAAAAAAAAATTAAAAGTATGTCCGCCTCATCTGTCCTGCATAATGTTCAGATGTAAATCTGTATCAAATCAGAGACAGTATGCAGCCAAATACAGTATTGTAGATAATTTATTCTCCAGTGCATACTGTGTCATAGCCTCATATCTGATACATTAAGATATATGATATTGTGTATCAAATCGCATAAGATTCTGAGATACGAATCCAGCAACGCAGATTCTAGAGAATCCAACCAACAGATCTCTTGGAATCTATCGGCTCTTGAAGCGGGTGAACACCAGCAATCAGAAGCTACCTTTCGCAGACCCCTCCCCTAAATGCTCCCCGCCTCTGTTAACAGGCATGGAGACATTCATATTTCACGATAGTGTATTGCAGCCGAGAAATCCAGCTTCGGCTTTTGGCTTAAACTTCTGACCTTGCTGGAAACCTATAACAATACAAGTGCGGAAACATGTCATTTTGTATTTAGCCGTGCCGGTGGATGCCGAATCCGACTATGCGGAGCGTACCAGCTAGTGAATTCGCATCAACGAGCACGGTTGAATACAAAATGGCAGGTTTCCGCACTTGTATTGTTATAGTGCTTTAACCTTGCGAAAGTATACGGCTTAATACAGCTTTTAGCCTTCGGGGTTTAGCTGTTGCCATAAATTTTTTTGGGATTACAGAAAGCTGACTTCTGTTTTTTTTTTTTTAATGGAAAGTTTGGCTGAATACGGCTTTTGGCCGGCAGCGCTACGTTGTTTCCCGGACCAAACCAAGAGCACTGTCAGTCTAGCCTGATGTGTAGGGCAAAAACAAATATGAAAAAACATTTTTATTTGGTGCAGGTTATGTGGCCTATTGGTGGTTTCTTTGCGATTGATAAAATTTTAATCATAATACTGAAATTTGGACGCTGTTAAGCAAAATGGACTTGAGCGACATTCGTTGACAAAATGAGTTGTTAAGGCTGTATAGCTAAGGCATAGGTATACCGGACCGCCACAATGGGGCACATCGCACATCGCGCCCGTTGATGTCGAATTGACTATGTGGTAGCGGCGATATGCTCTGCATAGTCGAATTCGGCATCCACGGGCGCGATGTGCCCATTATGGTGGCCCGGTATACCTATGCTTTAGGTATGCAGCCTTAGTATCGTTGGAAAGAGCATAAAAAATAGAATTTTTCAAAACTGAGCCCCCGATACAAGAACGTGTACCCACGTTAATATCATAAACGCTATTATGTGATATTGTTTCCATATAGTTCTTGAACTTTGAATCACATGTTCTCAAAAAACAAAAAACAGATTTTGTCACTTCAGTCCGTTTCGCTTGGCAGATAACAGCGTCCATTTTATAGACCATATTTTTGCGTATTCTGGTTATAGATGCATATTTAGCATACTTCAGCCATGTTTAGCGCATATTCATGCGTATCTAGGTACATATTTGAGGGTTGTGCAGCATATCTTCATAAACAAATGGAAACTATTGTAAAAACAAAGAAAAATAACGAAACAATAATTTTCAAATTTGCTTTAATGGAAGTTTAATTTTCTAATTTTCTTCAAAAAACAAAACTGGAAAAGTTTTAGTTCTCAGAGCTTTTTCTTTTGCCCATTCTTTGACGTTGTGTACAGTGTTACTATAATTATTCAGCAGAAAAAATTATTTATACCCATGTCGTCTAATAGTATTTTTGTATATTTTGATTTCAAGACATCAAGAGCATAATGCATAATATTATTTTTTGATGTCATGATGTCAGCAGGGGTGATAGGCCGTTATTGGTTGGCTTAAACTTCCACATTGGCTGTCGGGAATCAGCTTACAAATGGCTTCCCCCCATGTTATCAGCTGCTACTAGCCGTTCATGATTGGCTAATTGCTTAGTTGGTAAGTTACATATCAATTCAGTATAGAATGAACCACAGAGTTAAAAAAACGTCACTCTTTTGCATCATAGATTACACTGATTCACAGAAATCTCATCTCTGAAACATTAAATTTGAATAAACATAATTTTCGCTGTTTGAAATTTTCGCACTTTCGCTGTATGAGTTGAAGAAAAAAAAATTTCCATTGGCTTCTGCTGCTTCGAATATTTATCGGCTTTTGATTGGCTCATTGCTTTCGGAAAAGCTGGCTAACGGCTAGCTTAAAAAGCCGATCAAAGACAGCTGCTGCTGCTAAGCCTTTCATCACCCTCGGCTTATCACTAGGGATTCCAAAAATATGCTTTTGCATGTTTTTTTCTGTTGAAGTAGATAGGGAATATCCATGTTATTTTTGTGATTCATAGAATTTCAAGAAGAATGAGCCACACTTGATCGAGCATATTTTGGCATATTTTGGGTGTAAAAGTATGTTTTAGCATATTTTCTGCTTTTTTAGAGCATATTCAAGAATATTTGGTCAATTTTCACAATTTTTGCGGATTATTTTCCATTTTTTTTCAATATTGCACTATTTTTATCTTCTAAGAAAACAAAACTGCCACAACTGCAACTTTTTGTAACCCAAAAAATTTTTTCCACAAAAATTCCGCCTATGCAGAACATTGTTATATGTATCCAGTGTTCGCCTATGAAAAAGGACTTTTTGCATGACAACTTTAGAACCTTTTTATTTTGTATATCTGTCATCTCTCGATTTTCCTTTCAAAATTATACCCATATTGACCCATTATTATTACTTTAATCGGGATATTTTGGCATATTTCAGGATTTTTAGGGAATATTTTAGCATATTTGATGAGAATAAAAGCATATTATAAGCGCATATTTGACCCCTCTTCAGAGCATATTTTTGGAATCTCTACTTATCACCCCTGGATGTCAGATAAAAATAAGCCCATTTGAATTTTGATATTCAGGGAATATTTTTCCTTGCCCTACTAATGTGGTGTCAGCTTTCACTCTATGACGTCACAGCAGCTCATGTTGGAGGCTACCTTCCACGCAGAGTTGGTGAAAATATGATATTTTTGATAAAAATATTACAGTATGTATTTAATTAGAGCCTTAATTTAATTTGTGAATTTCTTATTATTATATTAGTGCGTCAGTTGATATTCATAATCCAAAACTCAAATAATTTTCACAAATAAAAAATTGAATAAAACCAACAGAAGATCGGAACTATATCGGAACAAATTAGTTGTCCGTTGGCTACCATTATCAGTTATCAGCTGATAACGAAAAGCGGTGTGTTTTGATTTGCACTAGACTTTGGTAATCCATTTCTTGAATCGTCCTCATGTTGACGTGTTCCTCTTGCGGCTTTTTAGAAAAAAATTGATGAATCTTCGATGATAAATCGTGATATAATCACCAACTACCTTTGTGGCGTTGTGACTGAATAATACTATGCTGTAATTACCTTGGAAAGCCAGTGTTCCGGTAGCCGATGTTAATTGCTTCCTCAGTTTTGTTATCTTCATTGCCTCTCCGTTACCATGACTTACTTGAAAACTTGGGAAGAATTTGAAAAGACTGCTGAAAATTTGTACATTCAGAATTCATTACATGTGAGTACTTGAAATTTTCGGCTTTATCCGCGTCTCCGAATGTTTTTTAATTTTCATAGCTATGGTTCCTCGTATCATTTATGTACATTGCATCGTGATTTCAGACTAGATTCGTTCTAAAATATGATCATTCACAGCCTTCTTTGGAAATCAAAGTGACAGATAACTCAGCCGTGAGTATAAATTGAGTTTTATTTCAAATTGAAATTGTGATACTTTTGCTGAATACGAGAACTGCATTCTAACAAGGTGCCTACCTGTCAAACATAGTTAAGCAGCCACAAATAAAATACCAAACATTCTAATTTTAATTCAAGCATTGAAAAGGAAAAAGATTATTAGCTGAAACTACGATTGTACTTCAAATTTGAGAATTTCAGATCTTCGATCTACCCCCCCCCCCCCCGTATGTTGTCTTGAGATACACATGACGATGGTTAATCAGTATCAAACAAATGCGGAGTAGTTTTGTATCTTAGTACATGCCGAGCACGGTAGCAAGTACTGTGGACAAAACGTATCTACCATGTTGTTAAGTGCTCGAAGGATACAGAATTTATTGAACATTGAATTAATTTATTGGAAACCCCTGATATTGTTACAAGCTTAAATGTACAAGAGACTAACTGGAATCACTATGGTTTTCAGTTATTGTCTCGAACCTCCTGGAAAATGTTATTTTACGGTGGATTAATCGCGCCTCCCCCCTCCCCCCATGCAGAGTACTTCATTGATCTACTTTAGCTGATGTATGTAATAATGAAAACAGTTGAATGTCCAGTGATTGTCTAATATCAGTATATTTTCCGTAGTGCGTTCAATATAAAGCTGAGATGCTGCATGAAGTGAAGAAACTTGAAAAATTCGTGTCTAAGCTTGTGAGCCATATGGTATCGAAAGAAGTGTGATCTGTGATGGGTTGCAGGTTTGATTTTTTTTTCTACGTCCTAGGTATCTGTTTTTTGTAAAGCATATTTTAATAACAATCATGTCCAATATTTTGCTGTATTAAATTATCCCTGTTGAGTAGAGCTGTAAATTATGTGAATCGGAGATATAACTACGCTTCATCCTTCAAGTATAATACTTTATACTCTATAAATAATTCCTGAAATTTTACTACAACCTCTAACGGCGGCGAACACTTCTTAATATGATGTTATGTTCCTTATCTGACAAGATTAGTATCCATAACGCAGGAATGTCCCCCTCTTTATTTTGAGAAGCTCCCTCATTATACAATTTATTTCTGCAGAATGTTTATAACTGAACAAATCTTGTCAAATGTGATTAAATTTTTCAAAATTTCTTCTAAGATATATTTAGTTTTTCCATACGGGTTATTGCAGTATCCACTTGGATGTTCCTGAGTTACAGGAAGAAACTGTGGCTCGCCATATACCATAGAGGATGATGAAAAAATTAGGGTTTTAACGCCCCGTTTGGATATCACCTGCAAGACAGAACATTCATTGAAAATAACCATAAGCGGAGTGCGGCCCCGGGTTTTGACATAACTTTTCTAACAATTACAGAAAATACATGATTGCTCGATCTTGCGCAAGTGGGCAAAGGTAGGAAAAATAAATGGGTCAGTTTAGTCAAAAGTTATGTTACCGCAAGTACTTTCAAGGTAACTTAACATAGTTATCTATTGAAAAATGTTCCCTTTTTTATTTATCTTCAGTACATCCTTCATACTATGTATATCTAACACACTTTTCGGTCAACCGAACATGAAGAGCTATATATATAGAAACTTGAGCATTACCTTTTGTGTCGGTAAGCCTGAGGGCTGAAGCGAAATAACGCGGTTACCTCAATTTTGCTTCATGTACAACTCATAACGGCAATGACGAACCTAGATTAGAAAATTTTCGGGCATATACTCAATCTTTTTCTTGGAAAATGCTAAAATGCTTACACTTTAGTTGTTTCTGCTCGAAAATCGCATAAATAAGCTACGAAATGAACATATACCTATTTTATTTATGATTGTATTTATTAGGTGTATGCTTACTCATAGTATTAATAATCCTATATATTCTTCATGTTGTATTTATAAGCACAAAAAATAGTGTACATATCTAATGAACTATCATGAGTTACGAATTCTTAACTAAATCAGTTGTGCAAGAATCAGTGGCTATATTATGAGTGTCAACATTGCCTGCCACTTTATTTATGTCTGATTCAAGTACTCCTTGATTATGTCCCAACTCTGAAAATTCTCCTTCATCAAAAAGTTCTTTCTTCATCGAAGGCCCAACATTTACGATGTATCTGCTGCTGTCAGAACGTCCAATTGACAGTAAAATATAGATTGCACAAATTATAACTACTACCTGCAAATAATGAACAAGTAAAATGGGTTATAATTAACTTGAGCTAAGACTCAATTTACTTTTTTCAGATCGTTCGGCATGCAGTTTTCCAGAATATCTGTCGTCAACGCAGTCCTGTAGCTTGATCACTTTTCTAAGATTAGGGAGAGGAGTATCACTTGAGACAGAAGACTACAATTCCAATTTATAAATTTTAGTTAACAAGCAAAAAATAAAGCTCTTAGCTTTGATTTTAACGCCAGAATTGAATAGAATCTAACGCGCGGCAAACCATCAACTCGGGGGAGGGGAAATTCAACGGTGCCGCAGCAGTCAAATAAGCAGAAAACTGACAATAGAATTACAATAGAAAATTCTGTAGATTAAGATTCTTGAGTAGTATGTGTAACTTACTTCTAAAATGTAAATAATCACTGTTGAATACAAGAAGGTCATAATTTTATCGAACTCCCTATCGATAATGCCTCGGCAAGGAGGTATTTTTTTCAGTTTGATTTCTGATTCGAGACAAGTATCATTATTCGCTGGTTTATTGCAACAAGAACCGGGAATGGATTGGATTTTTTCGATCCATTCTTTGTAGCCATCGACTCCGCAACAGTTTAACTGTATTAAAAATAACGGTGCGATGAAATAATAAGTACGTACAGAGGGTATGTGGAATTAGGATTCAAGTGATTTAACTATTTCTCAAAATGTCTAGCTAGGTGCTAAAACGAAAAAAAGAGCAATTCAAATTAGTATAACATTATATTCAAGTAGAACATTATAGGTGTCTATATTTGTAATGAATTTATTTATTTGCGAATCTACTGTTCTTCGAAAAACACCCCACCCCAAAGAACGCTGTAAAATTCAGCAAAGTAGATTCTTGAGATCTTGACACACATCGACTCCAGACAGTCTCTCGTTGATTCTCTCTGCTTACCATTGGCTGAAGTTTGGACTTTGGAGGCATTAGAGCCCCGGCAATAAATGTCTAATTTTCAGCATTGTCAGTGCGCAGAGGTTACACCGACTGGATTATTGTTGATTAAGCATAAGGTAAAAAACTAATTTCCATTTCCAGAAGTTAACAGTTTTTGGTTCAGAAGGACCAACTCAATCGCCCTCTAATATTCTTCCATCTATGAAATCAGCATTCACATGTTAGCTTCTCAATTTGCTCCGAGCAGAAACACCAGGTATCATTTTTGAGTTTCGGCTACAAAGCTGCATTTTGAAATTAAGACCAGCTCGTTGCAGCCTTTGTTATCGGTCAGGCATCTATTACTATCAGTTTTCAAGTTTCATTAACATTGAATTCTCAATATTATCATCCATATACAATATAGCGTCATTAGATCATAAAAAATTCTTGATTTTCTGAAAAACTGAACCAAGTGAAGTAAATTAATAAATAAAAAAAAAAGATTTGCATTACCTGTCTTTGAATTGCATGCATCAGGTGGTTCAGTGGTACTTGTAGTTTTAAATTTTTAAAATTGTCGAAAACAGCATATTTCAGTTCCGTTGATCTCTCCAAAAAGTAGGTCCCGAACCCGAATTGTAACATTATTAATACAATCATCAGAGTTATGTTCTAAATAAATCAAGAAAAAAAGATGAGTGTTCTTGCTGATATAGAAAGTGAGAAGTAGCATATCTGTAATAGATTTTGCTCAATAAAAAATACAGAGTGGGAAACTAAGGGCTACTTTCCCATTCACTCTAATGCCTTAATTGCTTTTGACTCAATTTAGTATTACCTACATGCTAGTTGAACGAAAATGAAATCAAGTATAGAACCTAATTCAAACTTCAAGGAAGAATGAATAGACGCAAATAGCCAATGTGGAAGAGGACTTGAAGGAGGAGAGCTGACTAATATTAAAACAATACTGAAAATTCTTTTGCTTTAATATTTTTCATCTTCTTGGGGAAGAGGGGGGAGGTTTTCAGTAAATTTTGAGATGAAGCCTTAAACATTCCCCTGTTTGCGGATATGAACACGAATATATGGAAGTAATTCTGTAAAAATATATTCTCTTGGGATTTTATATTTACCAATAATAAATAAACTCTGTTGTTTGTAGCAACGCCATAGCATCCTAGACATGCTATAACAGCAACGAATGCGCCAATGATAATGAGTGCATTGACAGCTAAGAAATGTGAGCTATCCTGTTTCGTCTCAGTGAGTGACTGAAGTCGAATAACTACGATTATGAACAAAACTGCCCCTAGCTATAACGAGAACACGGAGAAATTATTTTCAGTTATACGAAATTCGTGCATTCGGTTCATGAAATGAGAACAAAAATGTAACATGTACGTACAAATATTACAAAATTGAAAATGAAGAATAGAAATGTTACAACGGCTTTAAATACTCCCGTAAGCCCCATTGTAGTGTGAAATCTGAATAATTTTATCACGTATTTAAATTTTAAACGAAGTAATTCGGAAGAATTTTTCAGTGTACGTTTTCATGCCGCGCTTGTCAGAAGTTAGTGACCGCATATTATTGTTTCATTTTCAAAAGAATATGGCGAATATTCGTAAATAGATTATGCCGTGAAAATTTCCCCGAAATTTTCACTCGAAAAGTTTCTAGAACTTTCTCATCATTTGTGTACCTTAGTGAATTTGCACTTTAAAAAAAAAAATTGCCCATTTGCTCCGAACGGTATTCCATTTCTTTTGAAAAATTTCAAATCCCTAGTTGTTCTGTTGTTTTTGTAAAGGCACAACCCTAATGGTAATCGGACCTAGTGTCCCGTATAATTATATCTCATATACAGTGTCATTCCAATCAGTTCCTAATCGACGGTTGGATTTTGTATGGATGTGAATAGCGATTCTAGAAAGGAGAGACAGAAAAATGTAGACATGAATATAACACAGTTCTGAAAAAAATCAGTAAGGTATTCTACATATAATTTTATTTTGATTTATTTCATCGGTAACGTTGAGCACACACATTTGTTAGTATATACTAAGGAATTCGCACATTACTCCCATTGAATGTTTACTCGAACATGATTGATACAAGTACTAAAAATAATAAATACATAAATATTAGACTAGGATTCAACCAAATGCAACACGAAAAACTGAAAGTCTACAAGCATTTTGCAATTCTTGCTCAGCTATAGTAATGAAACAACAATAACAATTCGAACGAATAAATAATAATAATGACACAAGTGCTTAAAGAATAAAACAATTGATATATTTAACTGTATGAAAGTTAATAACAAAAAATAAGCGTTTATTTTCGGTAACCATTCGGATTTTTGGATTGCCAGTTCCATGAATCTTTACCTGCGAAACATTGCAAACAACGGGTAAACAGATGCGCTACATTTTGTATACGTTAAGTGGCATGTCTCAAGAATTTGGGAAACTTACACATCTCGGCAAGTCCATATTTAGCTTTCCAATTCAATTCTTTTTCAGCCAACTTGACGGCACAATATGACGAGGCGACGTCACCAGGACGACGTTCCACGAAATTACAAGGAATCGGAATGTTATTGACAGTTTCGAAAGTTTTTATAACCTTAAACATTGATCGAACACAGAGCAAGTTACAATACAGCAATTAATAACAGTAATCCACCGTATAAAGATGAGATATTACTTGAAGAACCGAGCTGCCCGAACCCGTGCCCAGATTATAGGCCTTGAAAATGCCGCTGTCGCCATTTTCCTTCAATATTTTTTCAACTGCAGCGGTATGACCATTGGCCAAGTCCATTATGTGGATATAGTCCCTGACACCTAAAAGTTGAGAGTTGCTAATCAAATTCCTGTGAAAAAGTTGATAAGCCTCCCACGAGAACTTAAAATTTCAAAGGCGCACAGAAATAACTACGTCAGCAACCGAATTGGTTAAATTAAATCCGAATTACGGTCTGTGATTGGCAAGTGTAACTAAATTGGAAATTTGAATTAAGGATTATCATCGGTAACCTGGCAAGTTCAATTCAGGATAATAACTAAAAAGTAATTCGTATCAAAAGTTAGGTTACAAATTTTATGAACTAGCCAAATTCTTCTACTTTAGGAAACTTCAAATGATTACGAGGCATCGAGGTCAACCATTAATAAAATATACAGCGTATTCACCGGTTCCATCGACAGTATCGTAGTCACGTCCATATATTTGCAGAGCTTTCTTTTTACCAATCCCAACTTGAGCAATTAATGGCATTAAATTATTCGGAATGCCCATGGGGTCTTCTCCAATTTCACCTGATGGATGAGCTCCGACAGGATTGAAATATCTCAGAGAATACACGCGCCATTGCTGTCACAAGCGACGCAGATTAGTATTTTAAAGTATCAATTTTTTTAGTGCTTTACAATGCATTCAATTACAACAGATATTTCACCTCGACAAGAGTACTTGCTATACTTAAAATACTTTCTACAATAATAATACCTAATTTATATTTATAGTTCCATGAGGCGGGTGGTAAGATTGAAAAGAGGTTAAAATCACCCTCTCTCCTCGTCGAATAGGGTAACCACCACAATCAATTGTAAATACCTACCTTGTCAGACACGACCAAATCTTTCAATATTTCTTCAACCATGAACTTCGTTTTTCCATACGGATTTGCGCAGTTTTGTCCTGTAGGATGTTCTTCGGTAAGAGGAAGGAACTGTGGTTCGCCATATACAGTCGATGATGATGAAAAAATTAAAGTTTTCACGCCACACTTGGACATGACCTGAAAGATGAAGCATTGTGTCAGAATACAATCTTACGTCGTTAGTAATGAACGAAGGAGAACTTACGTCAAATAAATTAATAGATCCTGTAATGTTATTGGTGTAGTATGACAACGGAACCTCCACAGATTCTGCAACTGATTTGAGGGCAGCACAATGAATGACACAAGAAATTTTGTACTGAAACATACAGGATGCTCATCAGATAGAGCTCGTTGAAAGTGCAATCAACTTGAAAAATTTACAATGTTCTTACTTGCGAGAATATATCACGCAAGTCTTTGCAGTTCAATAAATCTCCTTTCACAAATTCGACATTTTTACCGGTTAATTTTTCAACACGCATTATCGACTCAGGTTTGCCCCCGAACACATCTAGAAATTGGACACACTGAATTAGTTCATTGAAGAAAGAACATACAACAAAATGTTAAGGAGATTTACTTACTCATCTGCGCGTTAGATCCATTATCCATGACGATTACATTGTAACCATTCTCAACCAGCACTAAAGCACAGTGGCTGCCGATAAATCCAGCACCTCCGGTAATTAATACGTTGTCACACATTTTGGTCATCAATTTGGCTGTAAAACACAGTCGCAATTATTCGAAATGTGCTGTTCAATTATATAGGTACGAATCACCTAACTACAGACAGAAATTCCTTTCTATATCATTGTTTTGCGATAAGGTTACCTGTGCCCTCATTATGAACTTGGTAAAAATTGATAAGGCCAACTTCGTGGCAAATTGCGCAAATAAACTTGAAAAGTCAAGTTTCTTAAAAGGTGGGAAAACGAACTTCACCCTTTCTCATCCTATGCATAATAGACACAGGATTTCATGAATTTGCAATTTAACCTAATCGGCTTGGACTACGGAAATGCTTCTTCCAAACTAATTTCTACAATACCTATATTTCAGAACGAGTTGAATAATTCCAGTAAATGTAAGCGCTCTATAGTGAAATTCACCTCGAACTAACACCAGTAGAGTTATACGAATATTTAATTAATATCGTGAAGCTACTTTGAACTCACTTTACTCGCGACCTTAAAATATTTGAAACAATTCTGCGAACATTTTTGGATGAAGTATATTCTCGGTTTAGTATTTACTCAGCGTTATCGCAATCTTCACTTTATTTTATGGCTAATCGGTAATGGATATTTAGTACCGATAACGTGGTTGGAATACATTTCCAAGGTGCACAAATAAGTTATCGTGAAACACGATACGACAGATGGGTGCAGCAGTAATACGAGCTTGCGATAACCATAAGTACCGGCTACTTATTGCCGATACCGACTTTACCGATAATCCGGACTATGAAATACGAATGAACATTAGCAATTCCACGCGGAGATTCTCGGATCGACGGAAACGACCAACAACACATCAAAATGAATAATGAATAATCAAGATTATCAGTTATCAGCTGAGGCGGTAATTAATTATTGATAATGATAATGAGATTGCTACGTTGCCAGCAGTTCCCGTACACGTTGTTGTATAATTTCGTTCTTACAGCTTCCATGAGGTATGAAAGCTGAAAAAGATCCTAAATAATGAGCTTTTAGAGTTCTTTTTCATTTACACATGTTGGATTGAGTAATGATCAAGAGGGTACTGCAGCTTTCGAAATAATGTTCAGGAAAGAGAACCTAAAACTCGAGGAACTAAGATACGTATTCCAGGACCCTTATTGCTCCCGCCATTATTCACCAATCAAATTACTGGATTTCATCAGTCACCAGTCACCGCCTCACCACTGCCCACTGACTACTTCCACAGCTTTTGCAGTGTTCCTTTAAAACACTACACACAACACTCAACACAGTTGTTTTTGAGCTACAATACTACATGGGTTGTCAGTTTTTTCAGTATTTTGCTTTCAGACTTCAAAGTTGCTTCTATTTGTGAGTTCGCTCGCATTTAAATATTCAAATTATCGGTTAAATCAAAATGTCGAACGCAGAGCTAGTACGAGCTGCATGATTAGCTGTATACATTTGCGATACACCGAGATACCAGTTTCAGGTCTTCAGAAAGTTTTCAAATAGTGTTCCTTTGAGTACGTTCAATGTAGTATTGTTGCACTTGCCATTCGAAGTTGATCATTTGCATGTGCGAATTCGTTTTCTTTGACCGAAAATAACGTGAATCATGCCGAGTTGAAGTATGTTGACAATCGAGAACCATTGATCGTGATTTGAAGTTGAAGTGATTATCATGAAGTTCACTTCGTGTTTCCTCATATTATTCTTGAAGATTCTGAGCGTGAAATGCACACATATTGTCGGATCGTGGAACACTAATGATCTTTTTCTATTCCTCATGAAATTTGGATTTCAGAAGACTGATTCACACAATCCGTATTCTTCAGGCTACGTGTATGGAAACATTACGACTGATAATTTTAAGTTGAATAAATCTGCCACTTTCGTTGTGATTGATTACGATAACTTCATCGGGTATTATAGAACGTATCGCTATAGGGATAGTAAGGCCCTAGTGAACAAAGATAAAGCATGCCAGCAAATGTTCAGCAAATTTGATTTCGGGAAGTGCGGCGAAGACTACCTGAAGAAAGTGAATTTCATCAGCGAGATTCCTTGTGAACAAAATGGTTTATGTAAAAATGCTGGCGATCCGGCGAACCATGTTCGGGGCAGTCAGTTTTCATATCAGATTAAGGACTACCAACAGCCAAAGTGAGTTAATTTTTTTTTAAATACGAAATATTAGCCAGTTATACATTACTCGAGTATTTCCCCTTGATATCTCTATGTAGCTATAATATCAGCGTATGCGTATTAATTATAAATATTATTCTGTTTGTTCTAGATATTGGTACGCATCTTTTGTCGCATGCTATCGAAATGCTGTAACTTGTAAATGGCATCATTCCGACGAAAATATCAAAATAAATTACGATGTGTGGTTCGTGAATGGTAGTCCCAATCGAAGCTCTTTCAATCCATTCATCTATCAGTTTTCTTTTGACCAGCATGTGAGTTGACTTTCGTTGCTGAACAAGTAAACTGGTCAAATTTTCGGTTTGCCTGGCTATTGAATTTTGAAGATAGTTGACACCGATTTGTTTCTGAATTGTGAAACAAATTAGTGCACGTTGAAGGAAGAAAAAGAACATTAACACCAAAAAAGTGTGAAACTTACGATTTTTTATGGATTACGTTACTGTTTCAGGAGACTGTCGAATTCTATTTACTGTTTTTCGTAATTTATGCACTACTGGTACCAGTTCAGATATACGCCGTCACTCATCAAAGTCATCCGGTTACGAGATTATTCACCACCAGTCTGCTGCTGGAATTTCTCGGCATTACATTAAATTTGCTCAATTCATTTAAATTTGCTCTGGACGGTGTAGGGTATCCGAGAATTGCAGTCATCGGTGACGTTTTAGACATTCTATCCAGAGTAATTACCTATTCGTTTTATTCTCGTAACAGTCAGCGTATCGAATGGAATTAAAGTATGTCCTCTATTGCAGACAACATTCATGTTATTATTACTGCTGTTAGCGAAAGGCTGGGCCGTGACCAGAATTCAGTTGACATGGCGCCCTTTGTTATTCATAATCTGGTTACTTTATGGTGTTGCACACATTCTGCTGTACATATGGAATAAGGTAATTTATTCGTTTATATGGCAAGATATCTTTAAGAAAAAATATTTGAGGCCACTATTTTCGTGGATACATTTTAATCTTGTCGATGAAGGGTAGGGGGCTCCATTAATGAGCTGTTTTTTTATAGATAATAAGGAAACTGGGGTGTTGTATCCAGGCTATGAATAATTTTCCCTAAGAATGGAGTTCTTATCTTTTTGATGGATACAGATTTCTGGATTCTCTTCCATAGAATCCATATCAGGATTTTGAACCTATTTGAGAATTGCAAATTCAGATGAAGACTTTGAATCCATCTCCATATCCATAAATTCGGATTATAAATCATTTTCCCGAGGTTCTAGCACCCTTTTGAAAAAGAATCGAAATCCTGGGAGTCTTCTTTTGAATTTTAGAATCATCTTGGCTGGATATGAATTCAGATTCGTTGATTTCGTTTAATTTCGTACAGCACTCGGTTTTTAGTTCAGAATTTTCAGTAATAAATTTGAAATTAAGGGTTAAAATTTTTTCCCGTGGAGGGGGGGGGGGCTTTATAGCTTGGACTAAAGGGGTATTATAGAGTTCAGATCTTCCTATTTCATTTGACTTCTCTTATGTGCTGAGCTCCGTATCTGTTTTGTGACTGATTCCATTTCAACTACGTAATTTTACGCTGTATCAGTAGTAAAATTGGAGCAACCCAACTGAAATCCTTATCTGTTTCCTAAATCCAAGTTTCATTTTCAGACGGAAGTTGACATCGTGGAGGAAATAGACGAATATCAGACCTGGCCTGGTTACCTGATATTGCTGCTACGAGTATTCATTATATTTTGGTTCCTGTTAGAATTAAGGAATACTATGAAGTATGAACACAACAGGCGGAAATTGAATTTCTTTCTGCATTTTGGAGCCTCTGCTCTAGTCTGGTTCATTTATCTGCCTATCGTGGCTCTAATTTTATTGCAAGTTTCGTCATTGTGGAGATACAAAGTGTTACTAGGTGAGTTGCCAAGATTACGCTATATTTACGAAATAGACTAATTTTATCCCAACCCCTTTATTGACCCTCTCTTCGATCGTGTAAGCTGCTCGTTGTTACGCACCTCATTTCTGTTTGGCGGTGCATTTTTCTGTTTGTCTCGTGTCTGGCTATCTGTCTGTTTAAAACTCTGGAGTATCTGCTCCCTAAAGCTGTTGATGGAAAAGTCAGGTTTCTAGTATACAGGAAGATTAAACTTGCAAAGGCTCTTTAAGATTCATTGAGGTGTATTAAGATTTAGTTTAGAAGATCTTTCTTGACTCTCAGCTTAGACTCCCTCCCCCCCATGGAGTCAGAGTTGAGAGAAAAAGTGTATATAGGTATCATGGTTTCGTTTTTCGCAGAGTGGAGGGGGCTATCTTTTTGTTTGTTTGTCTGCGCTTCCTGCCTTTAAATCTGGCTAGTAGCTGATGAGATAGCCGATTGACGGGCTGTCTCGCGAACTGTCTTAATGTCCGATTGAGTGCAAATCCGTCGGTACACTTTTCCAAATTTTAGGAAGGCACTTCATCAGGCTTTTCTTCCTTCGGCGGAAGTCAGATGTTTATTATGCAGAGAACTTAGCCTTTTCTCCGCACGGAAGGAGACGCTAGGATTCGAAACAGACGCTGAATATACTGACAGACTGTCTGGCAGATGGATAAATAAATAGGTGAGTAGAATGCTGAAATGTGTCACGTCCTTGATAACAGAAGCAAGGTGTGGTGCCGAGATAGTGGCTTGACACGTATGCGTGAGAGTTGGGCCGCTAAGCAACCAGGGAGCCAAACTTTCCAATTGTAATGTTGATTGTATTTTTTGTGTAATGCTCGTAAGTTTCAAAATGTGCGACTAATAATTCAATTGCAGGAATCACGTATGCTGCAGACTGTCTCGCATATTGTATAATGACGCATTTACTGTGGCCGACGAGAAGTGAACAATATTTCCTACTGGCCACGTCTATAGACTCGGGTGGTGACGAACTGGACGTGTTTAACGAAGCTCCTCATGTATTGAATAGTTACGTCCCGTCATCCCCCGCACTGTCGGATTCCGCTCAATATTTGAAATTAATCGACTTGAATCTTTACTAGTGGTATGTTTTGTACGTCTCATTCTGTAAGATATTGTAAATTATCGTTATTCTTCTTCTCTTTCGCTCTCTTTTTCTTCTTCTTTTTATGTTTTTACTATTTAGGAAAATGCGTATTACGCGTATGACTTGATCTGTCTCGTACTTTTAAAGGATAATTTTCTAACTGAGTCACAGTTGGTATTAGGATTGCATTCGCGATTCTGATGATTAGTTGAGGGGATATCTACTAGTCATAGGGGGTCTGGTTGGCCGAGGGAATAGCGCGCTGGTCTTGGAATCCAGAGGTCCCGAATTCGAGTTCACGTAGCAGCTCGCTACATTTCGACTTAGGCCGGGTTTTCGGCAAGACAAGAAGCGGGCTAATGCAGCCCTAACAGCCTCCCGACGTCTGTGAAATAATGCTTGAAAGGGCGGATTCCAGGGCTCGGGTTGAGAGGAAAAATAGAAAAGAACATATTCTAGTCGTAGATTTCTCAATTTTTCATAATTTTTAAGAATCCTGAAAATTGAATATTTACTCGTTTTCAGGACAAAAATAGGTCATCATCTCACAGTTTTTTTTTGTCAAGTCAAGTTATGAAATTTTCAAGTTTTGGTTGCAAGACAAGCTTGCTTTACGCGAACGTCCATCCAATTTTTCTTCAGTTTTTTTATGAAGATAAAGATTTTCACTTCTGATCAATAGATATTGGATTGATGAGAGAACTCTGTTCCCAGATTAAGTTGTAGAATTAGATGAGTGTCGTGAAGTGGCGGTGGTTGGAAAGCCGGGCCTCACAGAGCCTGAAGTCGTGAGTAGTGGACGCTGGCCAAGACGGGCCGCAGCGTGAGCGATGAGGGCCGATAGAACGAGCTCGTATGTCGATTGTCCTCGGCGCGAGTTACGGATATAGCCGAGTCAGATTTGGTTCAATACGTTTTATTGATGTTTTAAACAGCTTTGATTCTTACGTTAAGTTAACAATTACGGATTATAGCTATAGGCTAAGAGAGCGCACAACACGACATATAGTAAAAAGTTACGTTAATTTTCGGAGTTCCCAGATCTCAAGTGCGAGACAAGAGTAAAAATCTCCACCTAACTCTTGGTGAGAGCAAGACCGCAAGACCATCGATTCGGCCCTTGCAGCGAGTTTATAAAGGCAAAAGTGTTCTCCCAGATGATGAATTTTGAAGACGTCAGAGCCGCACACGGAGGTTTGCAAATCCCGATGATGGATCGCTTCGGGTAGGCGAGGAGTGATTGTGTCGAGAGACGGACTCGACACGTGCTGGATAATTTGGTAATTGGCTTAGCACCATATACTATATAGACCAACCATAGTCCGGAATTTGCGACTGTCAGATGTGATAAGAAAATTGGGATAATGGGATAAAAATAACATTATCATAGCTGAGTATTTTCAGCTGGTAAGTGCGGCCATTTGAACTTTTGAAGTAACAATGGTAGCTTCTTTACAAAACTATAGAAAAATAAGATAGGATTTTTACAAAATATGTAATTCGGATCTTGATTCGTATAATTATTGATGCTTATGAATAACAATCTTTGTTAGTGTACGTCGTATGTACTTGTCTACATCTACAAGGATGTGGCTTTCATGCTTCAATCGCAGTTTCAGAAAATATGCAGAAATGAGTTGGATCAGTATTTTTCTATGGTTCTCATCATGATGAGAGTCGATGGAAGTACTGAAATATTTATCATGCTGCTGGATTTCGTTTACGGTGCATTCTACAAAACCAGCCTCTTTGATTAAGAAAGAATGCCGCAATATCAATATTCCATGAAGCTTAATCATAAACTGCTCTTCAGTGCATTATTTCTTCGGAAACAGTCCGTTTCGCGCTTTAGTTTCGCTTTTCGCGCCTTAACCCGATTCATTGTTTTTATCCCATTATCCCAATTTTCTTATCACATCTCACAGTCAACTCGTCAACATTGTTCATATGGGCGATGGTTGGTCTATATAGTATATGGTGCTAAGGTAATTGGTTATCGATTGATTTTTCGGCATACGAGTGTGAATCTGATTGGATGCTATGATTGTCGGAGGGAGACGGTGTAGGTACTAATGCATTACTTCCGGGTTATGATCGTACGATCGGTGGTTTTGTGAGAATTTGGAAACGTCGCTGCTGGATGAGCGCGTGTGACGTGAGTCATCGATATTCGAAAATAAGATCGGCGATGTCTTCCTGGGTATTGTCCGGAGTCTCTTGTTTTTATTCTGGTAATTCTCGGAATGGTCGAAAATAGATTAACGGGTGAGGTACCGTGCGGTTCTCCCGTATAGGTGCGGTATTGTTTTATTCGAGTAATTCTCGGAATGATCAAAAATAGATTGATGGTTGACTAAATGATGCCGATTAGGATGGCGTAAAAGAAAGAAACATTCGGAATGTGTAGAAGGTGATTTTCGCCTTACGACAATGAGTATTTTTGGAGTTCTTCATTCCCAAATCAAATCGTGGAAACGAGCCTTTTTTCTTAAAGTGATGAGAGTACTCCATATCCGAATTAAATCGAAAAATTGTACGAGCCTTTTTGCAAAGTGTTGACCACATGTCCTGAAAGGACACACGTTGTGGTCTTGAGTTGTCTTCTAATTACACGAGTACTTTAAGTTAGATGGTCCAGTTAAATTTTTCAGCTGGCGTAACCGTACGAATATATTAACCTTTGTTGAAACACGATATGTTTAAATTAAAAACCTGTATTTTCACTAACTCGCTCTATTCAGTCACTACCTTCTCCCAGTTGAATAATTATTTCTGCCCTGTCGTCTATATTTGGATCTTTTTCCCGATAACATGTTGCAGGAAACCTTGGGTGTCCTCAGGTGTGATCTCTTGTAACGCCTGCTCCAACACCGCGTGCAGGTGTTGTGCAGAATAGTTACCTGTGGTGTTCCGTTTGTGAATAATTCGTTTTACTTTCACCCAGACTAGTTCTGTAAGTTAAATTCGCACATGTATGAGGCAGGCGAACCATATCATGGCCACGAGAACGCATTACCTTGTCAATTGTGTACTTTTTCTCTCTTGGCCTATTTGCCGTGATCAGCTCAAATAATTCAAATTTTCGCATTTTTGCATCGTGAGGTGTATTGTTTCTCTGGAGCTATGACAACATTGTTGGCTTAACAAATGATTTTGTTGGCCTTTCATTGTGTAGAACGCCGTGGTATGGGGCATTGTCCATCATTATCTAAATTTGGTGGAATAAAGGGCAGCAAATTTTCTCGTTTCCACTTTGTAGAATTTTCTTGAGACATCTAACCATGATAGTCGCTGGTAGTGGTTCCAACTTTATAAATTACGAACGCTCCATGAGACCGTTCGCAGAACATGCGTAGATAAATCAGACAATTTCTAGATGAAACATCGGCAACAACCTCTGTGAGTCCTTTTCACTTCCAACATTTCTTGACTGTTGTATTACTCTTGACCCATGTCTCATCCGGGTATGCAATAAATCTGTTCTGTTATTGCAGTTTCCGGATCTTTTTGATATACTTGTTCCGCCATACTCCTCTTTCCAACACCTCCAAAAATTTATTTTTCGGGTAAGGAATAACACTCACCCTTGGTACTTACGTCAGTTAATGTACTGTTATGATGTCGGAGAATTTAGGGTTGACGTCAGCTTTGTTGAACGAACCTTCACGCCATAAGATTAACATGTAATTCGATACATGATTTTAGACGACGATGATGATGTCCCGGTTGACAAATTTTCAAACTTCCTTATTTAAATGTTAAGAAACTCGTACTCGTTAAGCCCTTTAAAAAGCTATTACGAATTGGAAACTATTATTAATTTTGAAATCCATGAAGCTTGATAAAATGTTGATTGAAGTTCGCTGAGCATGCAAAAAAATCTTGTTGAGTCGTATGAACTCAATGATTTATATTGTCAATTACGATCTTAGAAAATGATTAGAAAATTATTATGAAAAACCTGTGGGAAAAGCTCGTCTACTATTTAATCTAGGCTTGGAGTGTATTGACACGTCGATATAATAGTGAGATGAAAATCTTTATCTGTATAAAAAAGCAGGGATGCGGAAGCTGAACGATACATCTTCCGCTTCCGGCTTCCAGCCTCCAAATCTCATCTAGCTTCTTGCTTTCAGGCTCAGTATATGAGCTTCTAACTTCCAATCTTTTTTTCAGCTTCTGGCTTCTAGCTTCCAGCTTCTTTTACTTCTTTTCACCCAAGATTCTCATAATTCGAGAAAGGTTCTTTTTAGAAAATTAGGGAAAATAATGTGAAGTGGAGTAAAAGTGGTACATTAGTTTTCTTCTTTTTGGGCTTTCGACTTTGAGTAAAAAAATCTTTAAGAAGAATATTGTAAGAAGCCGATTGGTTCCGCTTCTAACAGTTCTTAACTTATTCGGCTTCCAACGTCTGGGTTCGCAAAATTGTCCTAAAATTGCAAAAACTTCCGGCTTCTGACTTCCAACTACTAGCTTCTTCGCATCCCTGATGAAAAGGTCGATGAAAGGTTGAAAAATATATGAAATTGGCTGAAGTGAGTTGGCTGAAATGAGTTAGATTGAAGGACATGGGTATGTAGCTCTGTCGCAGTGCACATGAATTATTTGGCGCACAATTTCTTTCACTGGCTTAGTGGCTACCTATTATTTTATAGTTGACATTTCGGATATTATTAGTTCGCTGCAGTTCATCCACAGTTCTCTTCAGTTCTTGCTGATATTTTCGTAAAATTCGGCCACGACGTAGGATATGCCGGAATTTCGTCCAGCTCGGAAGCTGGTGTTTCGTCTCCGGATGTTCGCTTTTTTCTGACTAAACTATGTGAAAATTGCAATTCAATTCACAATTTCCTCAGCATGATATTTTTAACCACGGAAATATCAACGTACAAATTTCGTACACTTTTGTGCAGTTCGTCGTACACCTCTTCTCTCTGTCGAATGCTTCGACGAGTGTAAGTCGTGAAGGATTCAACATCTGACTGTGTCAAAATGATTATGTGGGTATCTTTCGTATCTTTAATGAATTTTATTTTGAGCTCGTTTTGGAAATTTCAGATTTTCAATTCCGTATTAATTTCTTAAGGGAGACAGTTGCAGCCTCCAAATGTTAACATAATGTGAAGAAGTTCATTATATAAAACACTTCTGAAAAATTCGAAAAGTTATGGGATCTAGTGGTCCAGAAGGAGCGAAATTGTGTGGCTTCCCTCTTAATAAGGGTACCGATTTTTTGGCCTAAAACCTTTTCAGAGTCAGTGGCGTACGGTGAGTTTTTCTATGAGGTAAGCGATAAGCGTAGACAGTGAGATGTACCGAAGAGTTTTTCCTACGGAGGGGGGGGGGTGGTGGAAATCTCAACTGACTCAACTCAAAATTCCCGCGTATCAAAGAAAGAAAAAAAAAAGTTTAACTTGTTGGATTTTTCCAACTGACTCAACTCAAAATTCCAAAATATCAAAGCAAAAAAAAAATCCTTTGACTTATTGGATTTTTCCATTTTCCCAACTTCTCAACTCAATTCCCATGTAGGTATTAAAGCAAAAATAAAACCTTTTGACTTGTTGGATTTTCCCAACTCCGCCTGACTGAGATAGTAAATTTTCTCAACTGCTGAAAAAATTTCTACAGGGGGTAAGTTGCCCCTCTCCCATTGATGCGTCTTTGAGCGTAGAGGTAACGTAAAAATCAGAATAAAAAGAATATAAAATATGTTACTAAAAGGGCATTGATCACATTATTCAAGTTGTTGTATCCCTGTGTAGGGTCATTCCATATTTTCTGTGACGAATAATAGACATGGCCAATAAAAGAGTTTTCCATCATCTTCACAGTGGGTTAACCACAAAATGTTTTTATATTGCGATACGTGAAAATGTCTTGTAAAAATCAAACCACCTTTCTTTTGCCGAGTTTTAAAAAATGGTAATTCTGATTTAGGCTTGTCACCATTAATAATTTCTAATTGGCGAATGCGCATTTTGCGGGGGGGGGGGGGGCGGAGCATTCCAACATAATGCGTTGACCAGTAGAAGAACATAATCACGTTTCACTGTCAACTTTGATGTTCGTGTGTAGCTAAGCCGAGCCAAACCAGCCTCGAAGCGCTTCCTGAAAACGCAACCAAACGCACAGGTTTCGTCGCGTTGAACATGCTAGTGTGTTTTTGTGTTAGTAATTGACACGGGGGTAGCGGAAGTCGTCCAATGTTACGTGCAGATGGAAAAGAAACGTTAGATCCCACGTACACCTCGCTGGCTTGAACGAATATACATGTACGAGGATTGCCAAAACGCCGAACAGTGTATGCTTCTGTTTCAACTATCTCCCGTGAATTTATTATACAGGGTTATTCAGTTTTCGACGCAACATAGAAAAACCCGGCAAGTTGCATGGTGATATGAATAAGATGGCACCTCTGTGGCGCTGCTTCGGAAACTTGAGGAAAGATCTCCGATGAGTGTTAAGGAATTTCATCGAAAACTGTTGGAAAAAATTCCGATAATTTCCGAAGATTTTCGACAGAAATCCTCAGAAAACATTTCCAATGATTTCCCAAAAAATTTCATCAAAATTCTTCAAGAAAACTTTTCGATAGTTTTTGAAGTATTTCATAGGAAACACTTGGGAAAAATCTCCGATTATTTTTAAGGAAGTTCATCCGAAATTTTCGGGGGAAAATTCGAATAATTTCCGAAGAATTTCTTGGAAAACTTCGGGAAAATTCTCCGATGATTTCCGAGGAATCTCATCGAAAATTTTTGAAAAAAAATCCGGTAATTTCCAAAAAATCTCATCGAAAAATTTTCAATGTTAAAAAATTCCGTCAAAATTATTCGAAAAAATTGTCCGATAATTTTTGAATTATTAAACCATTGGAATTTTCCTCCGAATATTTCTCATGATACACTTCTAAAGTTATCGAAAAATCTTTCTGAAAATTCTGATAAATTTTTTTTTGGAATTTATTGGACATTTTTTCTAAAGATTTCCGATGAAATTCTTCGGATATTATCGGAATTTTTTCCCCAATGAGATTCTTCGGAAATCATGAGAATTTTTTTCCAACAATTCCGATGGAATTCCTTAAAAACCATCGGAGATTTTCCCCGAGTGTTTTGAAATACTTCAAAAATTATCGAAGAATTTTGATGACATTTTTTTCCAAACTGATGTTTTTTAAGGAAGTTTATTCAGAATTTTTGGAAAAATATTCTAAGAAAACTTTGAAACTTCGGGAAAAATCTCTGCTAATTTTTAAGGAATTTCATCGGAATTGTGGAAAAAAAATTCCAACAATTTCTGAAGAATTTCTTCCGAAACTTCGAGGAAAATCTGCGATGATTTTAAGGAATTTCATCGAAAATTATTGGAAAAAATTCCGATAGTTTCCGAAGAATCTCATCGGGAATCTTTAGAAAAAATTTCCAATGATTTCCCGAAAAATTTCATTAAAATTTTTCAAGAAATGTTTTCTATAATTTTTGAAGTATTTCATAGGAAACATTCGGGAAAAATTTCCAATGATTTTTAAGGAAGTTTATCCGAAATTTTTGGGAAACAATTTCAATAATTTCTGAAGAATTTCCTCGGAAACCTCGGAAAAAATCTCCAATAATTTTAAAGGAATTTCATCGGGACTTTTGGGGAAAAATTCGGTAATTTCCGAAAAATTTCCGATGATTTCCAAAAAAATTTCATCAAAATTCTTTTAGAAAATTTGTTGATAATTTTTGAACTACGAGTATTTTGTACGAAATATTCGGGGAAAAAATTCCAATAATTTCCCAAGAATCTCATCGAAATCTTTGGAACAAATATCCAATGATTTCCCAAAAAATTTCATCAAAATTCTTCAGGAAGATTTTCCCATTCTTTTTGAAGTATTTTGTAGGAAATACTCGGGAAAGATCTTTGATGATTTGTAAGAAATTTCGTCGGAATTTCCCAGGAATATCATTGGAAATCTTTAGAAAAAATGTCTAATGATTTCCATAAAAATTTCATCAAAATTCTTCAGGAAGATTTTTCGATAATTTTTGAAGTATTTCATGGGAAAATTCTGAGGGTTTGATAATTCAAAAATTATTGGAAAATTTTCTCGAATAATTTTGATGAAATTTTTTTGACAACATTGGAGGTTTTTCTCGAAGTCCAGGAAAATTCTTAGGAAATTATTGGAATTTTTTCCTGAAAATTTCGGATGAACTTCCTGAAAAATCATCGGAGATTTTTCTAAAGATTTCCGACGAGATGTTTTGGAAATTATCGGAATTTTTTTCTAACAATTTCCGATGACATTCCTTGAAAATCATCGGAGATTTTTCCCGAAGTTTCCGAGGAAATTCTTCGGAGATTATCGAATATTACCCCTGACAATTTTCGATAAAATTCTTCATTAACCATCGAAGTTGTTCCCCTAGGCGTTGCATTTTCTGTTTTCCGTCGCAGCGCCACAGAGCACAGTAATGTTGCGTTTATATCTGAATAGACGGCCATCCTGTGCCGTCTTATTCATATCACCATGCAACTTACCGGGTTTTCCTATGTTGCGTCGAAAACTGAATAACACTGTATAAGGTAACGTCGGGGAAGATGCCGCACTTTTTGAAAAACGGTCATAATTTTCATTAGAGCAACGCTAGCGAATTCCTTTTTGAACCAAAAACACTAGCTGTGCATTGGGCATCTACTGCGGTTGATTTCGACTTTTGCTCAGGTATTTAAGACCTATTAAAAAAAAAAAATTAAAAGTCTGATTTTTGGCCATTTTATCCGATGGGGTGGTTAAGATGCCGCATAGGGTCGGCTAAGATGGCTTATGGCAAATAACATATTAAAACTGTACAAATAAAGTTTGGTGAATAAATATAAAATAAAAAACTTTGTTACCATTTTTTGAAGTAAGTAATTAACCGAACGTCGTAAAAAATATTAATTTATCGACATTTACGAATTAACCGAGAGGAAAGTAAAAATTTCTTGGTAAACATCATAATTCGAAAAATTGACACCAAAGTTTAAAATACTTTTTTGTCATTTGATAGCTTTCGAATCGAAAACAGGAGTCATCGTTCTTAAAATATGGCGAAGTGAAACTTCCATCGTCTTTGATAGGAAAATAAGAAAGAATTTGGAGTTTTCGCATTATTAGTGGCCAATCGACGTCGTAATGTTCTTTCAGGGATTGTAGACGTAAAAGGCTTCATTTAAATAAAAAGGCGAAATAAAAAACACCCAAAAAATCTCGTAGCCATTATAATCATCAGAAAACGGCGAAAGTTTAAATACAAGAAGACATGGCAAAATGGTATGCAAACATAGACCAGATGAAATAGGTAAAACGTAGAAGTTCACTCAATGACCACAAAATCTCAACTAAAACGGTTACAACCGACAAGAACTTTAAACCTACGAAAATTAGCTACGACGAGTAATAACATAACAATAATTCAAGTATGAACGAGGAAAAATAGACTAGATAAGACGACCAAAGCGAGTATGATCAGATAAGGTGTAGAACAAGACTTAATATAACTGTACATACGAACATCGATCTAAACATGGATTTTATAACGCCTGGCATCTTCTCTAATCGGAATTTTATGCCGTTTTATAACCTCCATTGTGGACTCAAGACTTTCTTGAGTTCACGACCCCTTATAGAGGTTTTAACATACTTCTCCATCTGCAGAATGAAATTGAAAATGGATTCAATGCATTTTCATAAAAATCGTTGCGGCGTTTTAGCCGACATGCATTTTAGCCATCTTTGCCGACTTGATATTTTTTGAAAAATTGCAGATTTTTTTCGCATTGAATGAAATTGAAACCAACTTACTTTTGGTTCAGTGGAATCAATGTTAAAAATACTTTATTATCGTGGAAATTATTTTCAAAATCGCCCCCTTTTTCTTGAAATGAAATCACTTGGAAATTTATCACAATTTATTTTTCAGCATTCAAAACACGCAAAAATTTCATCATTCGGTCATAGAATTAAAACAGCGAAGTCTCACAACCCAAAAATTTGAACGTACGGTTCATCATGTTACTATTCATATCTGACGTCGTCAGCACTCAACAGTGCTGCCAGTCTGATGTAGCTGAAGTGCGACATCTTTGCCTCCGCGGCATGTTCGCCGACTTTACCTTACTTATGCGTAAGCGTCAATACATTTCATTATCTTTTATTTGTTACAAGTTGAAGTTGATATTGTATATGAAAACTTATTTTCTCGGCACTTTTCAGGGTAAGCGGCGCTTACCTCGCTTGCCTGGAATGCGTGCCACTGTTTCGAGTTCATTCGAATGACGCACCCGGAAAATACGAACCCCCACCCTAACGGATCACCGACTAATCTCGAATATACAGAAACATACGAACAGACAAGTATTAAAGTTTTTTAAAAATTAGATACACTCTGGGGTAAAGCAGCTGTCTTGGAATAAAAATTTGAAAATTTCATAACTTGATCAAAATATATGAAAAAATGACCCATTTTGGTCCTGAAAACGAGTAAATATTCAACTTGACGAATTTTTCAGTATTTTTAAACGTGATGAAAAATGAATAAAAAATTGAGGAATCTATGACTACGCTAGAGAGAGTATATCACCTCTATATAATTTGACCGGCATATTGAAACTGCATAATGTGGGCAAGATTGAATATGTGCGCTTTAGTCTTCTAGTCTGTCAGAAAACTTTTGAAATTATTTCAAATTATTTGTTCGGTGAATGTCGTCGTGTTTTATTTATGAATTTAGTTGAGAAAATTCAGGAGCGGATAGGGCTTTTGTAGTGACCTGGGAAAGAAAGGTGAAAATGACTCACATGCTTAAATTTTTGTGTTAATTATTACCGAATGCCACTGGCTGACCGGCTTTTTTTACCCTTTTGGACGACGGCCCAATGGGCCTTGGCCCACCGGCCCACCATTCCTATCCGCCCCTGAGAAAATTGATTGTTCTAACGTGAAGACTTAGCGCGTTTGTGCTGTGAAGTTTCTTCTTTCTTGCGAGTTTGAATATAGAGTATTCATCTTAGTTTAATTATTATTATTTTTAATACCGATGTCGCTGCTGCTGTTACGATAAGAAAACAAACTTATGACTATCGATCACTTTAAAGTTTTCCAGGGGCGGTAACCTAGATTCTTCCCATGTGTAGCATAACAAAAAAAAAAAAAAGTTAAAAAGTATTGATTTTTTTTATTTTATTTTTTGGTTGAAAATCTCATGTGTAGCAAAATCTTCCCATGTGTAGCATCTGCTACATACGCTACACAGAAGTTGCCGCCTCTGAAGTTTTCCAATGTGTGAAAAAACATACTGAATTGGTTTAGGATATTTCGAGTAACGTTCTCATACCAGGCTCAATGTCGTGACTTCGTGGAAGTGAATTTCATTGTGTTAACGCTGTGAGAAGAGTTGAAAATGCTAGTTTTTAGCTAAAAGTTTCTGATTTCACGAGAAAATTCGTGAATTAATCCCTTTTTAGTGGGTCGAGGAAAGGGAGAACGACAGGCGCGTACGCAGGATTTCACCAAGGGAGGGGTTGACAAAACTTGGGCAACGAAATACTGTAATTTTTAAGGTGACAACACTCTGGTGTTATTTGAAGCATAAAAAATGTGTATACAGGGTGTTCCACGAAAGTCCCCCCCCTGTTTTTTCACGAACCGATGGGCAAATCATCCCGGGAAGAAAATGATTTCCCAGTCGTAAGGTCTAGTTTCTCTTGAACTTAAAAAATTTTCTCCCCCTTTCACGGGGGGCTGGAACCTACCACCAACTTCGGAATCTTAAATAGGAAGGAATGCCTTTATGCACCTTGTTGGAAAGGCCATTTACTCCAAAATACGAATCCGTGGGAAAAAATTAAAATTTATCAATTTTGGGGGGGGGTAAGGGACCTAGAGATGACTAAAATCCACCCAGAATCAAAGTGTGGTGACCTATCAAACGAACTACCGAACATGGGGTTTTCCAGGTCGCTGATTTCGAAAATTGCCTTATTTTTTCGATTTGACTAACTCAGGGGGCAGAACATTCAAAAATTTGGGGGCAGAAGGGGTTATTTAATGTTTCTCATTTTCGCTGATACAATGTCTTCATGCACCTTGTTGGAAAGGCCTCTTTCTCCCAAAAGTAGAATCCGTGAAAATTTTTTGAAATTCGTCAATTTTTGGGGGCGAGGTGGCCTAGAGGTGACCAAAATCCGCCCAGAATCAAAGTGTGATGACCTATCAAACGAACTATCGAATATGGGGGTTTCAGGTCACTGATTTCGAATATTGCCTTATTTTTTCGATTTGACTAACCCAGGGGACAGAACATTCAAAAATTTGGGGCAGAAGGGGTTATTTTACATGTTTTTTATTTTCGCTGATACAATGTCTTTATGCACCTTGTTGGAAAGGCCTCTTTCTCCCAAAAGTAGAATCCGTGAAAATTTTTTGAAATTCGTCAATTTTGGGGGGCGAGGTGGCCTAGAGGTGACCAAAATCCGCCCAGAATCAAAGTGTGATGACCTATCAAACGAACTACCAAAAAGGGGGTTTTCTAGGTCGCTGATTTCAAATAATTGCCCTTATTTTTCCAATTTAAACCCGTTTTAGAGTTTTAAAATCCAAATTTTCAACCTAAAATTGGTTCCATTATTCACAAATTTTTGACTTTCTGAATGCAGATTATTAAAGTCGCTTTATGCACATCGTTGAATAGAAAACTTCCTCCAGAGTATGAATTCGTGAAAAAAATTTCAAAATTTATCAATTTTCGGGGTAAGGGTCCAGAGATGACCAAAATCCGTCCAAAATTGAAGTATTACGACCTAGCAAAAAGACTATCGAAAAGGCGATTTTCGAGGTCGCTGATTCCGGATATCACATTTTTTCCCCTGATTCAACGCGTTTCAGAGCCTTACAAAATTTTAGACCCCAAAGTGGTTCTAATTGACAAATTTTTTGAGTTCTTAGCTCAAGTTATCAAAGTGGCATCATGCACATCGCTGGATCAGACAGTTCCTCCAAAATATGAATTCGTGAAGAAAAATTGCAAATTCATCAACTTCGGGGAACGGGGTGTAACGCCAGCCAAAACCTATCCAAAATCAAAAACCTAAAAGAGGTGCAGGGTGAGTTTTGAGAATGACCCTCCCCCCCTGTTTTTTTCTCGAATAATTGTCGGATTGCTCCCAAACAAAATGCGATCTTCGTGTACCGTGGTCTAGTTTCCTGCGGGCACAATAAATTTTCTCCCCCATATTTGGGGGGCTGGAACGTACCACTAACTTTGGAATCTTAAATGGGAAGGTATGTTCTTATGCACCTTGTTGCAAAGATCTCTCCGCTCCAAAATTGAATCAGCGGAAAAAATTCAAAATTTATCAATTTTAGGGGGCCAAGGGGCCTATAATTGGGGGAAATCCATCCAGAATCAAAGTGTGATGACCTAGGAATTTCTAATTGTTCTGAGAAAATTCAAAGAAAAACTTACGTTAGAATGGTCAAAAATCGATACACAAATGTCACTCCAGTTTTTTGTAACCTTACTTTTGGAAATTTGGGAATTTCATCGAAGATCTTTGGGAAAATTTTCCAATGATTTTCATTAAAAATTTTGGAGGAAAAATCTCATAGGAAATAAGTTGATGGAAAACTACAATGGTTTTGGAGAATTTTGTCAATGATTTTCAGGGAAAATGTTGCATGATCTCCGAGGAATTCCATCAAAAATTTCTTGAGGAATTTTGTCAGAAATTTTTGGGGAGAAATTGCAATAATTCTAATCTTTAGGAAAATCATTCGATAATTTCTGAAGAATTTCATTAGGAAACATTTGGGGAAAGGCTCCGATCGTTTTTGAAGATTTTCATCAAAAATCTTCAGGAAAAATGTTCGAGGATTTTAGAAAAATTTCATCGAATTTCTTTGGGAAAATTTTCCGATGCTTTTGATGGAACTACATCAAAAATTTTTGAGAAAAAAATCCTTGGGTTTTTTCAATTTTTTTTATTATTAACAAGCTTAATGCTGAACTGAAGAATCTTATCGGACATTTCTGGAAAAAATTTCCAATGTTTCCCAGAGAATTTCTTTAAAATTCTTAGGGAAAATATTCTGATAATTTTTGTAGAATTTCATTAAGAGAAAAACTCCGACGATTTTTGAAGTATCAACAATGTTCAGAAAAAATGTTCTCCGAAGAAATTCATCGAAGATTTTTGGTGAAAATCTCCGAGAATTTTCAAGAAATTTCACTGGAAATTTTCGGAAGCAAATTCCGGTAATTTTTGATACAACTAACCTCCAGGAAAAATGTTTTCCGAAGAAATTCATCGAAAATCTGCAAGAATAATCTTCGATAATCTTTAAGGAATTTCATGAGAAATTCTTGGGAAAAAATTGCAATAATGTCCAAAGGTAGAAAAATACAGGAAAAATCCCGGATAATTTTCAAAGGAAGTTCATCAGAAACGGAAAGAAAAATAATTGCAGATTTTCTCCAACAGTTTGCAAACAAAAAAAGCGAACGAATCACTTTCTGAACAAAAAATCCTAGGTCATCACACTACAATATTCTTGGTGGATTTTCTCCAATTGTAGGCCCACTGGCCCCCTAAAATTGATCAAATCAGAATTTTTTTCACGGATTCTAATTTTGGGGGAAGAGATTTTTTCAACAAGGTGCATGAAGTCATGGTGTCAGTGAACATAAAAAACGTAAAAAAATGAATCCCTGCTCCCTCAAATTTTTGAATTTTCTGCCCCTGAATGGGTCAAATTGGAAAAATAACGCAATATTCGATATCTACGACCTGAAAACCCCCTTTTTTGATATTTCGTTCGATAGGTCATCACACTTTGATTCTGGGTGGATTTCCCCCAATTTTAGGCCCCCTGGCCTCCTAAAATTGATGAATTTTGAATCTTTTCCGCGAATTCAATTTTGGGGGGAAGAGGCCTTTCCAACAAGGTGCATAAAGACATTGTATCAGCGAAAATAAAAAACATTTAAAATAACCCCTTCTGCCCCAAATTTTTGAATGTTCTGTCCCCTGGGTTAGTCAAATCGAAAAAATAAGGCAGTATTCGAAATCAGCGACCTGGAAAACCCCATTTTCGATAGTTCGTTTGATAGGTCACCGCACTTTGATTCTGGGTGAATTTTGGTCATCTCTAGGCCCCTTGCCCCCCAAAATTGATAAATTTTGATTTTTTCTACGGATTCGTATTTTGGAGTAAATGACCTTTCCAACGAGGTGCATAAAGGCATACCTTCCTATTTAAGATTACGAAGTTGGTGGTAGGTTCCAGCCCCCCGTGAAAGGGGGAGAAAATTTTTTAAGCTCAGGAGAAACTAGATGTTACGACTGGAAAATCATTTTCGTCCCGGGAAGATCTGCCCATCGGTTCGTGAAAAAACAGGGGGGGGGGACTTTCGTGGAACACCCTGTATACTGTAGTAGGTAATCAGTCATGAAAAAAATCGGTAACGTGAATTAATAAGAAATTTCTTTAGGTACTACAAATTAATTTTCAGTCAACAACTTAATTCTACGAGGTACAGAAAAAAAAAAAGAAATTTCTTTAGATACTACAAATTAATTTTCAGTCAACAACTTAATTCTACGAGGTACAGAAAAAAAATAGCGAATTATCTCTTCATTACTAACTTCTATGTCCCTATAAATATTTAGCAAGGCTAGACCATTTAATCTCCCTTCACTTATTGTACTTCTTAAGTATGTGCGAAGGCGTCTGAGAGTAAAAAACGATCTTTCATTGGTAGCCGTGGTTACAGGTAAAGCTGCTAGCACTCGAAGCAGAGTGTGAATATTTGGAAATGCTTCGGGATTGCATCGGTCCAAAGCTTCAAAAGCATTCCTAGGATACGATAATGGAGTCATTTCTAGTCTTTTTAGCCACAGACCTCGTTCATTCAACCACGTTTCTTGATTATCACTAGGTGGAATTGAAGCATAACTTCCGAATAATTTGGTACAAGCTTCACGATCAGCTGTGTCTTAGCGTGAAAAAAGGCAGTTGAAATTTTCCAACACATTTCGGTGCGCTAGTAAGCGGTCGTGTACATCATGTGTAATGAACAAATCAAGGTATGGAATGTATGTTGATATGCTGCGATAAAATTCTTCCGCGTTGTTTGTTTCCACGTTGGTGCGGTGAATTTGCCGTGCTGTTCTACGAGGAAGTTTAATTTCAATTTCATGAGATGAACAAAAATTTTGTATGTCTAAGAAAATATGATGAAATTCTTCAGTAGCTGCACTTCTTTTTTCCCCCAAATTTTCAATAGCGGAATCAGCTAAACGAACTGCTCCTAGAAGATCTTGATGCTTGAGGTTATTGCATTATGCCTCAAAATATCATTTTCCCCCTTCTCTCGTTTTTTTTGGCCTATGGGGGTTTTGACCCCCTCCCCCCTGTGTACACCCCTGGAGAACGATGACCCCAATCTTTTCTTTACATCTGTTTCGTTAAAGCACTAGATGCCCAAGTATGGTCGCCCGCCTTTTTGTTTCCAAAAGCGCCCGTCGATGCCGAGTCCGACTATGCGGAGCGTACCGCGTAGTCAATTCGGCATCGACGGGCGCTTTTGGAATCAAGATGGCGTATGACCATACTTGGGTCTGTAGCGCTCTAGTCTCGCGTCTGAGTTGGCGCTTTTTCATGATTTCTATCAGCGCCATAAATTCAAGGTCTGTGACGCGCTTACGTTGAGTAAAAGTTGGATAACTCATTAGTTACATTCCAAGTTCATTTCTCTTTGCATTTCTATTATTTCACGTTTGGCCCGGTAGAACGATTCTAATTTAGCAAGTAAATTGTACGATAAATAAGGTTATGTTTGGTAACATCACGCTGGAAAAAATGACCGGTATACGTATGTATCCATGATGGCTTGTTGTATCTTAGTTACCTACATCGTGATGTATTATCAGTGGACAGTATTTTATTTCATCATAATCCTTTGCTCAATTTAACTTCTATCACACACATTTCAATTATTTTTGAATTAATCAGCGAAGGCGGATCGTAACATTGTTATAAGATTTTAGAATAATTCAATTTTCCGCTTGGTTTCAAGTGAACTAGTCATAACTCTTTAATTTCCTCGAATTTCCACGAGAAATTTTACCGTGACAATTTTACTGTTACTTCGCCTCGTATCTTATAAACTTCATAAAACAACAGTATTTTTTATTTTTACCCGCTCGGTATAATTTTTTGGTCAATTCTGACGCTTTTAGTTACCGTTTTTGTTACTATATTTTATATTTTAATCTCTGTTCGTCGAACAAAACCAGTGTAAATTAGTTTGAATAGGTTGATATTATCGAATTACGGAAGGTTAGTGAATATGTAATTATGTTTCTGGGTATTAAATTATATAATGTGTACGAAGATTTTAAGTACAGTTTTCATCAGTTTGACTTGAGATTCTTGTTGATGTTCTCGAAGAATTGCCATCTATGAGACGGATGGATGCGTTGTGATTTTGAATGTTCTGGTGCGGATAAAACAAGGGCTGAGTCACTGTAACTCAAAATGAAAGCGACTTTCAGTTTCACTTTGCCCCCTCCCCCCCACTAATTAATTCATACACTCCAACTTATTGGCACTGAACAAGCCAGCACGATGACTACACCACGGACGACGGTGTTTGTTAATTATGGACTTGCCTCATTGTATTTTAGTGTTTTGTTTTGTCATATTATGGTTCAGGTTCAGGTTCACATTTCCCTTATTTTTAAATTTCATGGCAATCCTATGCGTTTTTTAATCCGTATTCACCTGGCCTTGAGCCATTGTAATGAAATCCAAAAGCGTGAGTATGAAGGCCAAAAGGTAATTTTAGTCGCTATTGTTTCACATAGCCTTCGAGTGAAAAAGGGACAATTTTCCTACTCATTTGAGTTTGGTTTGTGGCATCTCTGGACTTTTTCAAAATTAATTTTCCCTTTGGTGGACCTCTTTTCATTCAGGGAGATAAAGAGGGGGTTCCCAAGTACGACATCCATCCGGACGGCTCAGGTCTTCAGCACTACTTCGCTAAAGAAGTACGCTGGGGGCATGGGTCATGGGGGACTCGCCCAGACCACCGTGGGGCTTGGTGGTGGTCTGTGGTTAAACACCCGTGTATGGTGATTGTAGTCTGAACGTTCCCTTGCGGGAGTTATTAACCCCCTTCGTCAGCAATCCTTTTATCGGCAATTTCCCACAGGTGAGACTCTTAGAGGGAGTTCATTCTGCGTTTGATCTTATTCCGAAATTTGAGCGGGACATCGGGCTTTTCGGGAAATCTCGCTACATACTTATTGTCATCCCTGCCACCAAGTAGGTTTGGAATGGGGAACCCTCAAAACAGATACACTCCCTCGGTAGGAGTTGATAATTTCGAAATATTCGCGGACATCTGTTTGTTTTTATGAAAAGTTATTTTCAAAGACATTTTTAGGCCAACTATGCGGCCTATACTCAACTTCAAATACATAATTAAAAAAAAAAAATGTACGAGAAATATTTTTGGTCTGGAAATTTTTTCTCTGGGACTTCAACTTTTTGAAACACTCGCAAAAAACTGATTTTGAGGTGCTAAGACGTGCTATAGAAAAGTTAGTGTTTCGATGAGCTTCTATTCAAATTCTAACATCATTATATTACAAGTTTATTATCCAAACTGAACTGCCGTCCCGTACTTTCTCCGACGTTAGTTACAAAATATCATCATCTTATAAATATTAGCAGCCGGATATTTCTATTATTTATAACATCTCCCTTTTTATACAAAGATAATAATAATAATTTAAAGATAATAATAATAATTTATAATACAAAGATAACACTACTAATTTAGACCATTAAACCACAGAACCATCCGAGCACCGAGACTTAGATTAGTACGATAATCGAATCGGCCTCCTTGATACTCGTCCGGACCGTGTTCGAGTTTCATTTTTATTTTTATCGGGTTGAGTTTTATTGATATCGTTGTTATTGTTATCAGTTTGTGAAATTTCGGTTGATTTGTCATCAATAATTGATGAATTCATGTTATTATGATTTATCTGGGAGTTATTCCAATTTGTTGTGCTGAAGTGATGTCTTTTGGAAATGTGAGTACGATTTCGATGATATAGTTTCCCGTTATGATTTATGACGTACTCGCGTATTCCTACCTTATCCTCTATTTTTCCCAGATACCATCTACCGTTTGATGATAACTGGAAGTATACATCATCTCCCTTATTTAATGTAGGTAAGTCTTTAGCAAGGCATACCCTAAGTTTGCCATTTGGTTTTTCGACGACTACCAGAGAACTTACAAAGTCAGTGGGTTCATCAAACGCAAGTTTTCGTATTACTTTTAACTTTATCATTTTATCTAATTCCTTTTTCAATGGTTCTCGTAATTTGAAAGGTATTTTTCGGGGAGCGTCGATATGGGGTATAAATTTTTGTTCTAATGCAATATTGCATGTTCCTGGGACACATCCAATTCCCTTAAAAACTTCGCTGAATTGCGTAATTAATTCTTTATAATTTTTATAATTATTTTGATTTGGATCATTATTAGATTCTCTGACACTTTTAATATGTTGTATAAGTTTTAAATTTTTACTTGTTTCGCCTCCTATAATCACTTTATTCTTGGTTTCCCTCGTTACATGGAAATTAATATTCGTTACTCTACTTTGAATGGTGCATTTAATAGAACATGTTCCCATTAACGGAATAACGGTCTCGTTATACGATTTTAAAATGTCTTTTGATTTTATGATCATGTTTGGTTGATAACCTAATTTCTTAAAAATATTAACAGGCATTAAATTTACGTCAGCTCCTGTATCCAGTTGAGCAATAATGTTTGAGTTATTAATTTTTATTTTTATATGCCACGGAGACAATTCTGATATTTTGTTTATTTTTCTAATAGTACTTATGCTGTAGTTGGATTCGCTGTCCGACGTTTGGTTGTCTTTTAAATTCAATAAATTTACATCCCTAGCTTTGCATACTCTGCTGAAATGATTCTCTTTCTGACATTTGTTACAAATTTTCCCATAAGCCGGGCATTCTCGAAATTTATGCGTATACCCGCATCTCCCGCATTCTTTTTTAGGCGGCTGAGATTGTTTGTATTTTTGGTAATTATTAAAAAATTCACGGTCTCGTTTTAAATTATTCGATTCATCGGATTTGCGTTCACGTTTGTAACTATTCGATTTCTCATATTTAAAATTTGTTTTACCTTTTTCCTGACTTTTACCATTTTTTACCTCTATTGATGATGGGAACGGTCTCTGATTTGGTTTATTTTGCCTGTTGACAGCGTGAATTTCTGGCTCCGTCGATGATGAAAATCCCTGAGCTTGTTCTACGGCGGTCACCATGGAGTTGGCAGTATGTAATATTTTTTCGAGATCGGCTGTGTCGTCCTCTGTTAGGAGTTTTTCGATGACGAATGTGTATTTGGAATGAAGTCCTGCTATGAAGACGTCCTTCACAATTTCCTCGCGTATTTGCCCGAATTCACATATGAAACTGCGATTTTGGAGATCGGTGACGTACTCATTGATAGATTCCTCTGCTTTTTGCTTCCGTGAGAAGAATTGGTGTCTGGCAATTGTCTTTCGTTGTTTTGGGTTAAAGTAGTTGTCGAATTTTTCTATTAGTTCGTTGTAGGTAATATCTTCTAATTGGATGTTGAATGATTCGAAAATTTCGATAATGCGGTCTTCGGATTCCATGCTTTGAATGAGAAGCGCACATTTTCTTACGTTGTTCTCTTTTTCTAAATTATTGGCTTTTAGAAAAAATTCGAACATTTTTTTCCAGATCCTCCAGTTGACCGAAAGATCACCCTCAAATTTGAGAGGGTTCATGGATCCCAGAATTTTATTTGGTGCTGTGTTGGTCGTGGATCCCGAACTTTTACTGAAACCGGCGTCTCCGTCTTGCGGCATCTTGATTTGATTTACGTTCGATAATTAAGACAAGGGAAAAAAAATTCGCGATTCCGGAAAATTATTACTTTTAAATTAATGACCGCGGAATGTATTCGACTGCGTTCATAAATTTTTTTACTTCTGACACCATGTTTCGATGAGCTTCTATTCAAATTCTAACATCATTATATTACAAGTTTATTATCCAAACTGAACTGCCGTCCCGTACTTTCTCCGACGTTAGTTACAAAATATCATCATCTTATAAATATTAGCAGCCGGATATTTCTATTATTTATAACAGTTAGCACAGCTTTTTGGGGGCGGGATTTTGAATATGTTGTTTCTAACACCTAGCCTGGCATTTTTCAACAAAATCCGCTTTTGGCCCCCGCAAGGTTTTTATTTCTCATTCATCACCTATACTAGTCGACTGGTTGAGCTACATGACGTATTTACGGGGAATTGAGCATGCAACTTAATGTACATGCAAGCGATGATTAAAGAATACAGGACGTAAAATCCCACTATCTTTCTCTTCTGAATAGGAAGTCGGATCGACGCGGAGTAGACGAAGAACTTCACGTGAAAATGTCCAGTTTATTTTTGCGTGAAAAATTTTTTCTCCTCAAAAACGAGGGCTGAAATGTACCACCAACTTTAGAATTCCAAGTGGAAAGGTAACGATTAAATTGTCGAAGTCGAGGTTCCTTGGGCCGCTGATTTCGAATATCACATCAAATATTTAATCCGGTACCAATTTGGGTCCAGAAGTCCGAACTTTGGGCCCAAAATGGGCAAAATCAAACTGGAGTGAAAGTTCGAACATGGTATCGAAATAGGAGTTTTTTGAGTCACCGATTCCAGATATCGCATCAGATTTTTGATACAATCCAGATTTGAGCTTAAAAAGCGAATTTTGAATTCAAAAGGGTCAAAATTAAATTGACATGAAGAACTGTACAAAGTTTCGACATAAGTTTTATTTTCAATCACTGATTTTGAATTTCGTATCAGATTTTTTAATTTGTTTCCGAGGTCTCAGTCAAAATTTCTGACCAGAAAAGGATCCAAAAACTTTTTCCTTGAAAAATTAAAGAAATTATTAGTGTTTTTTTTTGGGGGGGGGGGGGATATGAAAGTTTGCTAATTTGCAACATCGCCTTAAATGTTTTCTTTAGCATGGGTTTCAGTATCTTCCCCATTAATTGAGCAAAACTGACGTGGATTCAAAATTTGAACAGCGTTGTAAATCTGGGCCCCTACGATCTAAATCTCATCTAGAAGGGGGAAAGGGAATCAATTCGACTTGGAAATACTAAGTACTCTGATTCATTTTTTATATTAGTGAGTCTTGAGTTCATTACAGAGATATTCCGATCAATGCACGCGTGCTACCAGTATCAAATAATATTTTGACAGCGGGATGAATGAAGAATCAACGCTGCTGTGGTCACTTGGGTATCTACGTACATCAGCTGCCAACAGCTGAGCAGGATGGATAAAGATATCATCTTCCATAGCCGATGAAATCAGATACTAATAGCCTCGTGAAATTCAATAAGCAACTCATATTAAAGATATTGAGATATTGTCTGAATTTGTAGACCTATATTCTTCAATTACTAGCATACAACTTCTGTAGTTACTGCATGGTTTGCTGTCCACTTATTTAATCAGTTTTTGTTTCATTGATTATATCGTTGCCTTGGAGAACACTACCTCAAAACAGTTCTGAAAAAATGTTTTTATTTACCGCAAGATTTGATCGTTTGTTTCAAGTGTACACCTTCGCTATTGAATACCGCAATCCTGCAGTTACTAATGTTCGATATAATTGCATCGTTAGAAAATTTAGGGATGTACTCACAACGTCATGGTTAGCCAGAGTAAATATAATTCTACGGAAAATATTTGAAGAATTTCAGCGTACTTGTTGGGATTTAAACGTGCACTAGAGTGTGCTGCAAAACCACCTGTGCGGCTGAAAATGAATGAGTGATCATGTGTACTTTCAAGCAGAACGGACGGTAACATTACGAGTAAAAATTATGCTACCAGAAAAACTGTTATAATTCAATTTTTTGGTGATGATGCAGTTAAATTTAGGACAAATTAAATACTCAATCTGCCGGGACCACTCGCGCGGGGGGGGGGGAGATACATGCATAAGTTCTTTTGCGATAGGCAACATTTTCTCTGTTTTTCTCTACCTCCCACAGAGTTTGAAAAAAGAAATAAAGTTTTTTCTTAGGTAAAAATGCAGTTTTACACGAAATTGTATCCTTTATCCACAATTTCAAACCGTTTTGCTCTAGCTGTCTCCATTCAAAAGTATTTCGCATTTCTCCAGCCCCCCCCCCCCCCCCAGGAAAAAGAGAAATTTCGGAAACGTCAACTG
>CM063114.1:37842573-37869552 GCA_031841125.1 Acanthococcus lagerstroemiae | reverse complement strand
CCAGCAGAAGGGCCTAGTTAATAAGCAGATCTATATCTGTACAGACAGCCAATCAGCTATCAAAGTACTATCGTCACACCAAACTACATCCCTAGTAGTGGCGGAGTGTGTTAACAAACTATACACCCTTGCTCAGGAGAACCGGGTCGCCGTACTATGGACACCGGGACACTGCGGCATAAAAGGGAACAGAATTGCTGGCAAGCTGGTGAAGGAGGACACCAAAAAGGAACTGGCAACGCCCAGGCCGTGTCTTCCTGTAGCATACAGCGTCATAATATCCAAAGTGAAAGCTTGGATAAGCAAGCAGACGGAAATGCACTGGCGGTCGGCCAGTGGCATGAACGTCAGTAAAACACTGATAGGGGACACCCTCAGTAAGTATGCCAAGTTCCTATTAGGGCTTGACAGGAAACATGCAAGGCTCATGGTCGGACTACTAACCGGTCATGGGGCCACAAAAAACATGTGGTATAAAATAGGAGTGGTAAGAAGCGGCTCCTGTAGGTACTGTGGAGAAGAGGAAGAAACCTCGATCCATATCATATGTCGGTGCCCAGCAATAGCCAGGACAAGACGCGAAGCATTGGGGCTAAAATATCTAGCACCCAGTGAAGTCAAAGGGATAGAGCTAAGTAAAATTCTCACTTTGGCTATAAAAGTGAGGCTACTGAGCTGATCCTTAACAGCAACTTGAGGAATAGTGCAATGGACTGCAAAGTCTGAGCGCTCGGTGCATGTAGCGCCACCTCACATACAAATGTAATGTAACCCTGGATCAATTTTGACAACGGATTCGAATTGGTCTCGAAAAACTGAGTAAATAGCACCAGCGTCGACGCCGGAGCTCTCCGAAAATTTTTTCGCCCTAAAAATACATGATGTATAGTTTGGAGAAATTTACAAAATTCGAAAAAATCAAAAAAAGTCTGAATTAAAGACTGTTCTTAACTCAATTTTTCACGCTGACTTCGAATTTGGTGTTGGAATTTGTGGGCAAAGCTCAGTTCCCGAGATACACTCAGAATGGTTGTCAAAATGGGTCAAAGAATGACACTAGCACAATTTTGACAACGGGTTCAAATTCGTCTCGAAAAATTGAGTAATTAGCACCATCTCCGATACCGAGGCTCTCCGAAAATTTTTTGGCTCTAACCAGACATGATGTATAGTAAGTACGGAGAAATTTGCAAAATTCGAAAAAATCAAGAATTCTGAATGAAAGGCTGTTTTTGACTCAATTTTTCACGCTGAGTTCGAATTCGGTGTTAGAATTGGGGGAGGGGGTGGCGCTTCATTCCCCAGATACACTCGAAAAGGTGGTCAAAATGGGTCAAAGAATGACTCTAGCACAATTTTTACACCGGATTCGAATTCGTCTCCAAAAAATGAGTAATTAGCATCAGCACCGACACCGAAGCTCTCCGAAAATTTTTCGCCCCAAAAAACATGATGTATAGTATGGAGAGATTTGCAAAATTCGGAAAAATCAGAATTTCGAAGTAATGACCGTTTTCTACTCAATTTGTCCCGCAGTGTCTGAATTCGGTGTTCGAATTTGGGGGCGACGCTTCGTTCCCGAGATACACTCGGAAAGCTGGTCAAAATGAAAATGGGCCAAAGAATGACTCTAGCGCAATTTTGACAACGGATGCGAATTCCTCGCGAAGAAGTGAGTAATTAGCAGCAGCGCCGACACCGAGGCCCTCCAAAAAGTTTTTCGCCCCAAAAAAGATATGATGTATACATCAGGCATTTTTTGTGCGAAAAAATTTTCCGAAGGCTTCGAGGCCCGGTTCCGGCTAAATTGAATCAGAATGCCGAGACGAATTTTTTATTGGCGAATAAATTTTCCGAGAGCATCGGGGCCCGGACCCGGCGAAATAGATTCGAAATGCTGAGACGAATTTAGAACTGTCGTCAAAATTGATGCACAAGCTTTTTCTTTCCCAGTATAGCCCCCACTCCAAGTGTAACCACATTTTTACTGCATCTCGGCAACGGATGGTCAGCCCCTGGATTGGTCGACGAAATCGAACTCAGCGTGAAAATTTGAGTAGGAATTTGTTGTTATCCCATCTATTCGGAATTTCTAAAATTTTAAAATTTCTCCATACCATATATATATATCAGGCATTTTTTTGGGCGATAAAATTTTCCGAGAGCTTCGATTCGAAAGGCTAAGACGAATTCAGGGGTCCATTACCCTGGCCCCCCCAAATTAGATTTTGGACCCTATTTTGGGGTAGGGGAAATATACTCAAAATGTACCCAAATGTACCGCTAATATTAAAAAATGTACCTCCTCCTCTTGCGAAAGGGCGAACAAAAGTACTTTGGTGGGGCCAGGGTAACGGGAGCCCCCCAATTTGTCTGATTTCGTCAATCTCATCTGCTGCTCTATTTCACTTCACTGCAGCCGAATATAAATTTCAACAATTTTCCTATCTCCGTAAGCCTACTAAAAATTATGATGTTATGCGTTTCTTGCTTGGGACGGACTATATCACTTATTTCCGCCTTAACTGGACTGGTGGTTCAGGAGGGATTGTGGGACACTAATGATGTTTCATTCACGAAGACAGCATAGCTCTCATGATCCCCACCACTCCATTATCCCTTCTGGAATATACGGCTATATGTTGGTGAGATTGGAAGCCTCTCATATATCTAAATCTCTCACATTGCGCAGCCGAGCAGACCACTATACATGACTCGCACCAACCTTTTTCGCTTGCATAATTAATGGCGACTTGTAGGTTCTGAGCTCTGACAAGGCATTCACGTTATTATGCTCATTGACTCTTCAACCATACTTTCCCACAGAAATTGTGATACACGGGAATGTGCACAATACAAGAGTAATGCAATCTTCTCTTCACTTCTACGAACTGCCCGGCTACCTCAACATCAGTGTATAGAGTCTGCCTGACGTGCGTTCGAATGTACAATAGATGCCACTCATCTTCAGCATATCTCAGCATCCGATGGACTGAAAAGACTGAATTAGTCGACAAAGCTGAAGACAACATTCAGAAAACAAAAAACATTAAACTTTATTAATTATTTAACAAAATACAAATTTACAAAATTGACTTTTATACATCTACGCTAGGAAATATATTAAAAACTATATAAAATGATCCATATATTTATTCATTTGAAGTGAGATCTCATATAACGACAGACCTAAGTTTGTAAATTGAAAGAACATGTAAATAAAACTTTTAGAAACATACATCATCCCAGTCCGTCACGGATCATGCAATATGCTATTTCGTAAAGAACCACAACAGGGTGGCCACTGTTCTCGGCGAATTTTTTTCTCTGACTTTTCCAAAGACAAATTTTCTCCATAGAATAATAAAAAATATGTATTATACTGATAAGAACCCCTCCTTACCTAAAATATGAGATTAACATTTTTTTTAATGCGGTAAACTTGTTATTTTTTTCTTCCCCTTTCGAACGTAGGGAGCGTTACGCGAAACGCATTTTGTATCAGGATTTTCAACTTCATTTAGCAGTTTTGTTCTTTCTTAAAAAATTCCAGGACTTTTACTGAAATTCTCAAAATTCCCTGACTTCACCCGGACTTTTCCATGGTGGACTAAATTCCCTGACTTTTCCCTGTTTTCCAGGTTTTCCAGAAAGTGGCCACTCTGCACAAAATGTGATAGTACAGTCCAGTAAGAAAAAAAAATCCACGAAACACAAATGGTCGAGTTATGTACTTTTACCCTAGAACATAATCTAGGAAACAGGCAACAGAACATCATTTTTCTGATAACCCACAAGTGAAGGAAATCATTTCACATGCGTTGGCGAATCTAGAACATCAACAATATTTCAGGGGGAGCAGATGTTTGAAGATGTAAAGAAATTAGTTCACGTTTCAGTACTTACACTGTATTCGCAAATAGAGCGCGTTCGTGTCACTACTGTTATCATGATAGTATATTACAACACAAGTATCGAAAGTGAGCTTTTTCATGCCGATTACATACTTGCATGAAACGAGCCGCAAGCGAGTTTCGTCTATAACATTTTTCATTCAGACCCCCCTCCCCACGAAATTATTTTCTGTATCCGTCTCTGAGCCAATCCATTAGCTTTTACGGAATCGCTAATGAAAAGCTAATCCAGCTCCATCGTGGTTGGCGTTTTGTCGTTCCTGAATTCTGAGCATCTGATCTGAACCTGATCCGTTTTCACTCGTTTGTTTATTGGGACTTCCAAGACTACGGAAATGCAGGTATGCGCACCATAAATGTAAACAAACAATAAGGAAGAGGTTGCATGGGTTTGGCATGGGTTTGCAATAGGGTGCTAACAGCTCTGCGTGCAGCGAACACCCTAGTTACGCGATGCAACCATGCGATTTCCATGCAACCTCTTCATAATCGATTGTTTACATTGATCTTGCGCATACCTCTTACCTAGACCAGTAGCGCTCTAGCATCGGGCCTTCCTCCCTTTTTGCACTCAAGAAAATGATTCTTATTGTTGATGTTAGGTGTGTTCTTGTTGCAAACCACACAAAAACATCGTATGTTAGCATTCTTGGATAAGAAAACGAACCTAGTCATCCGAAGAATAATTCTTCAGGAGAGTAAAATAAAGATTGCGAAGCGTTTTAATCAGTGATTAAGTGTATAAATTATTAAAGAAAGTAATGTCATTCTTCAATATACCGTGGAGAACGACAGACAAGCAGCAATGCTGCGTGACTAGGGTCGGCACATGCTGCAATTCCTATCGTCTGAATTATACGGCAGAACAATAAAATATTAACGCACTCTATATTCATCAATAATAAACATCCTACAAAACTATGACAGAATCGTCATCCATATTACTGCTAACGTCTGAGTACTGAACAACATGAAGAATAAACAAGCCAGGTCGCTTTGTGACCCAGTAATAGGGTCGGCCTTTCAGCTGAAGTCTGGGCGACTATTCCACTAACCACTTTGAACAAAAAGCAGGGATGGCAAACGAAACCGTTTTTTTTTTCGTTTCGTTGTTTCGTTTCAATATTTTTGACAAAAATCAATCGTTATTTCGTTATTTCGTTTCGTTTGTTTGCCATCCCTGCTATTTACTGAACTCACCTTGACTCAACTCACCCGGGAAAAGAAATGGAATTTCGATTACAGTAGGCTCGGCTACTAGTACTTGACCCCAGAAAGTGATTGCAATAGGCTCGGCAACTAGTAGCCGATCCTAAAAATCACAAATCAGAAAACTAGGAATGGCAAATGAAACGGTTTTTTTTCGTTTCGTTATTTCGTTTCAATATTTTAGACAAAAATCAATCGTTATTTCGTTTCGTTTCGTTTGCCATCCCTGACAAAAAGTACAATCGCACTTGGACGCTGTTAAGCATAAGTGAACCAACCAGCAAACTTTGTTTTTTGAGAACACGTGATTCTAAGTTCAAGAGCCATGTAGAAACTATATGACATAGCATTTACTGATAAGCTTTGATCAACGTAAGTACACATTTTTGAATCGGCGGCCCAATTCTGAAGAATTCTACTTTTTACGCTCTTTCCAACGATACTAATGACTAATTTTGTTTACAAAAATGTCAGCTGGTTCACGCCGACCCTAATTTCAGCAAGAATCATACACAGTATTACAAACCTCACAAAATGAACTCTTTTCACCGATTTCTTATGTTGATACCTCGAGTCGCTTTTGCTGAGACTGTAAGCACAATGTAAAACCATAAACCATCTTCCTATTGTTTCTTTTACACACAATTACGTTCACTTTTACATTTAAAACCACAAGCGCCACTATCAAAAGCAATCGCAATTCATTAAAGCGGTTTTCACTAGGCGATTATAGTCGCAAGAAGCAGCGACTTCAGAAGCTGCGTCTGTAGAAGCTAGTGTAAACATAAAGAAGTGAGGTGCGACTAGAAGAAGCAAACGGACACGCTCGGGCATCTGGAAGAAGTTGAAAATTTTCAACTTCTATCGCGGCGACTTGCGACTTTGTGTATGTGTTAGTGTGTAACAGTGTATATATTGGTAGAACTAGCTGTATGTTATTGATCTTGCACGTTGCAACTGTTGATCATGATCTTGATAACTGAAGGCCACGTCGGTGATCGGAGAAGCGAGTAGTCTTGTGTTTTTTAATTCTTATTGGGGATTTTCATTTAATTTTAACATTTTTAATCAATTATTATTACTACTACTACTACTACTACTACAAATAATAATAATGTCCACTGTTCGCGCCAATATTTCTGATATTGAGTCAAATGGCCTTTTGGTGTGTGGCAGTGAAGGTAAGTTTCTTTTTACTGGAGTGAAAGAATAAATGAAACAAGCAGCTAGCTGCTGGAAGAGGGTCGGCTCTTAACTAAAAAATTAAGACTATAGGCTGTTCCAAATAAGAAACGTCTTAACGAAATGACGTCACTGCACGATTCGACGGCACAGGGGAGAGGAAACGGAAAATGTTCACACTAAGGCGACTGAAGCGCATTGACGCATATGCAGAAGGAAATTCATTTGTTATCGTATTCATTATACTCTACTCAAAGGTTACTTTTATGAATAATTATTTAAATGTTTCATCCTGTTTTTGCAATCGTAATAACTGAGGAGAGGGGATGCGTCACAACACACAAAGCGCGTCCAATGTGATGCTCTCTTTCAGTTAAGGAGTCTCTTATTTGGAACAGACTATAGCCTATTTCTTATTGGCGGTCCGTGGAAAAGATATCTGGAAAAAGACCCATTGGTAATCATGTATAAGGTATTTTGTTCCGGAATATTAAGAGCTGATAGATGAAAGGACACTACACACACACCAACAGCACATAGTAAGTTCAAAAGGCTTCAGACTGCGAAGCTGCAGGCTCCCCAACATTACTGATTTACTGATAACGTCTTCATATGTTAAAAGTACAAAGTACAACTCGCTCCCTTCTCGCTACTAGAAATATTTATCGGCAAAAAAACCAGGACCTACCCAATCAAAATTTGATGTGTTCTGTGATAACTCATACGCACTGAAATGCACATACAGTCACGAAACTTCGTCATTAACAGCCATACAATTGAAAGGCATCTAAGATAAAACTGTAGAAAGTATGAAGCGTTCTTGTGATTCAGAAGAATCATTCCGACAAACAAGACAAAAATTGATTGGAAAACCAGGTAAAGAAGTTCCAACATTTGCCGACTACGAAACCATGAAGCCTTATTTTTAAAGTACTATAGTGGTGTTTTTTTGTGTGTTTTTTTAAACGATTTTCCCTATAATGTACGTATTTTTTACTTTAATAAACTCTTTTTTTCCTCTTTTTTTTTTCCAATACCTTCTGTGCATAGCATAATCATTCCATATTGATCGACCCCTTTTTTGGCCTCTAGAGAGCGGATTTTTGACGCAGGAATATTTTGAGGTGTTTAAAAGCACCTGGAATACATTTTTTGGTATGGAAAAAATTCATTCATCGGAGGGTTAAGCTTTAACCTTTCTGACTCGTTTCACGGACCGAAGTTGCAAGAAAATGGCGGTCCATTATACCCGTGTGAAATTACTCGGTCCCACCAGAAGCAGCCCCTACCCAGTAAGCTTGAGACTTTTTCAGGCTGAATATAGACGCTCTTAAGCGTAAGGGAATCAACCAACATTTATAAACAAAGAGCGTATTCGTAAAAAGTAAAGTTTTTTAAAATTGGGCCCCTGATTCAAAAATACGTACTTACGTTGAAAAAAGCTTATCAGTAACCCTTTCGAATCACGCGTTCTCAAAAAACAGATTTTGCTGGTTGGTTCCCTTACGCTCAACAGCGTCCATAATTATGCGTATGTTTTTCAAATAACATTACAATTTTTAAAATATTTTTTCATAAAAATTTACGCGTTATTTAGTTGTTTTTTTTTTGTTTTTTTTCATCAAAACTGACATCTAAAACTATATCTTGTCTTTTTTACTAATGCCTATCCATAAACTTGAATAAAACTCTAAAAAAATCCATAAATTGACGCTATTAAGCGTAAGGGAACCAACCAACATTTGTAAACAAAATGAGTTTTTAGTATCGTTGGTAAGAGCATAAAAAGTAGGATTTTTCAAAATTGGGCCCCAATTCAAAAATGTGTACTCACGTTGAAAAAAGCTTATCAGTATACGCTATGTCATATAGTTTCTACATGGCTCTTGAACTTCGAATCACGTGTTCTCAAGAAACAGATTTTGCTGGTTGGTTCCCTTACGCTGAATAGCGTCCAAATATGAGTATCCATAAGGTTCTATAGTTTCACACGGGTATAATGGACCGCCATTTCGATTCCCAACTAACCGGAACATCCTTGATCAATGATTGGGACTGTTAGCGCAAAAGTGTCTCCCACTACAATTTTAGGCACGTGAAAAAAAGGAACTACTGAAACCCTACACATTTTAGACAAAATTTATCACATTGAAATAAAAATGGTCTCAATGAAAAGGAAATCTTATGTACTACAAATTTTGTTCTATTCATTTTTTCGATAAACGCTTTCGTTTTCATAGTATTTTGAGATTTCTTCATACGCCTGTAAATGATAAATTTCCCATGATCAGGGTTTCAAGGTAAACGACAACAGCGCGCCACCGCTTCCAACAGCCCCGATCACCGGTTCACGACCGGGTGCGAACGCATCCGAGACTGCTCATACCAATATGGGAATCAAAATGGCGGTCCAGTATATCTGTGTGAAAACTACAGTACCAGGGTAACCATTGCGAACGGACATATTCAACTTCACAGGTTGAAATTCAAAAACCAAAAAAATAAATAAATAAATCCAAATTGCAAAGCAAAACATGAAAAGCATAATCATTTTACAATATGCAATTTTGTAATATCAATAACTAGTGCAAAACTGTTTAACAACTGGTGCACTGGTGTCATAAATTGGTAAAAATAGAATTTTTTGAAATTCTTTGAACTAATTACATAATAAGCAAAAATTAGATCCATTTAAAGGTGGAGGAGGAAAATAGAATCATACATTATAAAAAATGAATTTTCAAACAATTTTAGGAAGATCTATTCACCACGCAATCCTAATGAAGATCAAATTTTATCAATAACACAAGAACCGGTTCACTTACCCTAATTTGATAACTCAAGTTGATATTAAAATTCTGAATTCAGTTCAATATTTTTTTTTTAAATTTGAAAGCTTTATACCTCAAAGTTGTGGGATGCACTAGCATAGACAAGTTATTTCGTCACTGGCAGTTAACGAAGCGTAAACCATGAGTGCAACAGTTAGTACTGCGATAAGATTAACTTAGATATTAGCTCATTTAACGTTTTCGATTGACTTAATTACTATTATTTCTCATAAACATTCCAACTCCCGTTTTACATAGGTATTTATTTAGACTTCGGCCCTCCCACTTCCTAAATCCATCAGAAGTTCCCATTACTTCCAGTTTTTTTCTTTCCAAAAAAAAAACAAATTTGAAATCTTCAACTAAAACGAGTCTTCAGATTGGCAAATTTGAGGATGTTTGTCGATCACATTCACTGAGCGCAGGCTGTACCAAGAAAGGGCCTAACGGTAATGAGACTTTTCGGGTACTGAAATCACACAACCATTTGTGAGACTTGTAGACTCAAGCGCAGTAATAATAACAGTCACAAAACCAAACGGGTTTCAGCATGACTCATATCTACAACACGATCGAGTGAAAAGGAAGCCGGACCCATCGCCCGCAGTGATTTATCTCATTACGACGACCGAATACACATTAAAATTCAGGAAAAAAGTATCACTTCAGTTATCGTTAAAATAGCTGGAAATATCTTTGGTAGAAGCCCTCACCACCATTCGATTACACATTACTTAGAACAGAAAATAAATTACCTCTTTCATCGTTCTTTACCTTCTTACATTGTGTAACAGTACCCATCTTCTCTTCGTCAATATTGATAAGATCGGTGTCTCCTCGAGTGTCGACGCAAATTCGTGTCAGTAAAGCAAGCACCGATTCTAGTCCCATACATCACTGGCCGATCCAAGATTTCATGGTATCGTATGTCAGTGTACGATCATCATTCCAACGATGAAGTCATCAGCTTCAGAAGTATCAACACGTGATGATTTTGTTCTTGACTGTACGTACACCCTGTAACGAAATATGTTCAGTCAATATTCTGTCTCACGATTTCCATCTAAAGAATTTTTCAAGACTCTAACAGGTATCCATCATTTTGTATAAGTCCGTTGCCTTCCACACATTTCTCTTTCCGAAACATTCTTTAAGGGTAAACGTTTCATCTTGTGAGAAGAGGTCCCAATGCTGAACTGTTCTGAATAATAATAATATCTGGGAATGCTATGGCAATTCTTGTATAAAAACCTATACTTCACTCCCTTTCCAGTCATCTGAGTCAGAGATTCTGTAGGACTGAACCCCTCTGCAGCGTTGAAGTCACCAGCATGGGATTACTCCCCTACCCGGTGTAAAAGTAAGCCGTGATCTTGAAGTCGGTTCCCTCAGGTTGAGACTACTGGGACATTGCACTAAGTCTGGGTTGACTCCTGCAAGATACACTCAAACTGAGGCATCTTGGACGTGTATTTTTTGGTAGATGGGATTGCGCTAGATTTTTTTTAAGTAATTTTATGGGGGTCTGATTGGCCGAGTGGATAGCGCGCTGGTCTCGGAATCCGGAAGTCCCGGGTTCGAGCCCACGTAGCAACTCGCTACATTTCGACCTCGGCCGGTTTTTCGACAAGAAGGGACGACGGCTAAAGACAGTTCTAACAGCCCCCGACATCTCTGAGGTAATGCTCAAAATGGCGGATTCCAGGGCTCGAGTTGAGAGCAAATTAGAAAAAAAAGAATGCCTACCCCTCACTACAATCCGCCGGCCAGCCATATAACGCGCAGTCAGCACGATTCTTGGTCAACGAAAAATTTCATGGTAATTTTCAGATTCCCTGGAGATTTGATACTCAACTCTCATCCCACAATTTAACCAGGGTTGGGCCACAGTCCCTTAGTTCTCTATATAAAATAAAGGGAGCATTCTAACGACGAATACAACAATTAGTACATAAGGAACCTCCCTATTGCCACAACTGATGTGACAGATTTCTTTCTATATCTTTGGCCACCATCTCATTGAAAGACTGCGATATACTACATTAATCCTCGCATACTCACATATTACACGAGATAAGTCCACGGAAACTGTAGACTGCAATCATCGACGCGTCTTCACTCTACACCCGGCGAATTCGCTTGTTTCTTCTTACTCCTGCCTCTCCCACGACGGTGCCGGGTATTCTTCTGCCATCGTTCGTCGCCGTTCGCGATCACCTCTTCGCCAGGCTGATTCACCTCGACGTTCGCTGGCTTCACGTTCTCTTCATCTTCGTTCCAGTGTTCATCGACTTCTACCTCAAGCACGTCGTCTTCTTCGTGATCATATACTGTCTCCGCAACGGTCACCAATTCCGATGCAGCGTCCAGCTGCTCGTCCCGCTCCTCGTTAGTACCCGCCTCGCTCTTGATGACTGCACTTAGTTCGCTGATTACTTTGGGTCTCTGACGCCAAGTATACACCTGCGGTTTGTCACCGTTGCTCATCAAAAAGAACGGACTGTTGCCTTTTTCGCCGGCGTATCGATTGCCGAATTTTGGAACGTTCTTATTCACCAGCCTCCACCTGGGAGATGAATTCACGCACTGCTGTATCCAGCACGGAACCGAGCCATCGTTGATGCGGGGAAACGTGTACGCGCTGCAGTAGTACTTGTGGAACAGATTTTCGTCGTTCACGCACTGCATCGCCAGCCACGTGTGCAGCAGTAATTTTGGAAATCGGTCCATCCAGTAGGTGACGAACTGGTCCGGAATGCTGCCGAGGGTTTTTTGCACCGCGTCTGAGAGTTCGCGGTAGTGATGTTTCTGAAAGCAGGAAGAAGAAACATCGTAAGTATAGATAACGTGCCGGTGGTAGAAAATTGTACATTCAATTACAAATATTTACACTTGGGAACGGGTTAGGCAACCATGCAATAGACCGTTTGAATGAAGAAATTACAGGCCACTAATTGAAAGTCTTAATGTTTCTTTTTGTTGTTATCTCATTAAAGCGAGATTAAGTGCATTCGGTCAGGCTCTTAGGCAGTCAATTCAGTCAATTGGCATTTGGTTTGCATTCAGATTAGGATTTGCCGCAATCGTTCGACCGTATTTTGTACATATCAGAAATCGATGCAAAAGTTGTGAGAATACACCTCTAAAAAGTGAGTCTTAACTTCGATTCTTGTCAAGTAGCGCCAAGCCATAACATTTCTGGCGCAGTTGGTAGGACACAGTCAATTAGCATTCGGCTTGCAATGATTGGGATTTGTTGCAGCTAGTTATGTTTGTGAAGTGCATTCGGACTAATGTCTGTAAATTTACATTGTGAAGAAAGTCTAGCCATAACATTTCTGGCGCAGTTGGTAGGACTACCAATAAGCATTTGGTGTGCATTCAATTGGCAGTGGCGGCTACGGTTGTCAATTGGAGGGATAAATCCCTTCTTGAAAGGATTTTTCAATGATTGGAAAGGCAGGAGGGATTTTAGAAGGTTTTTTTTTGGAGGGATATCTCAACAAAATGGAGGGACCGGAGCAGCCGTTCGACCTCGACTGGGAAACCGGGCACCGCCGTGACCTAAGCGACATACCTATTACTCAAGATAAAGAAGTGTACGAGACACTCAACTTCCTTAAGACCAACTGTGCGGCCGGACGGGATAGACAATACGTATCTAAAAATGTTCAATAAAATTCTATCGACCCCGTTAGCGACGATATTCAACTGCATACTCTCCTCGGATCACTCGCTAGAACAAGGGCACCTCTCTGAAATTATACTTTTACACAAAAAAGGAGATAGCGCCGAAATTAATAACTATCGACCTATCGGTCTCTCATCCAATGTTTGTAAAACATTTATGAAAAAAATTCTTAAACATAAAATCTATTCAATTCTAGACGCCCAACAACCTCTCGAACAGGCGGGTTTTAGGAAAAAGTACAGCACTATTGATCACATCCATACTTTAGGGCAGGTTTTTGAAAAGTCGAAAGAATTTCAATGCAAGGTAGCAATCATGTTTATAGACATTCATAAAGCTTTTGATTCACTATACCACGATAAAATTTAGATTACATTAAGAAATTAAGGAGTTCACTTGGAGGATGGTCAAAGTTTTGAAAGACATCTATTGCAAATCGGAAGCTATCATCAAACTGGATGGGAATGAAAAGAAGTTCAAGATTAGGAGAGAAGATGATGTCAAACAAGGTGATCTGCTATCTCCTAATATTTTCAATGCAGTACTGGAGGAAATTCTTAGAAAGATGGACTGGAGAGGTAAAGGACTAAAAATGGGGCTAAAGTACGCTGTTGGCAAATATAAATACCTAAATCATTTGAGATTTGCTGACATTGTTATTATAGGGAAAAGCAACAGGGAACTTAAAGCAATGACAGAGGATTTGAGAAGAGAGAGCAAAAAGTTTGGTCTAACAATTAATTATGATAAAACCAAGATTTTGACTAACATCGAACACTTTAATTAGATTAGCATAGAGAATAACAATATCGAAACAGTAAAAGATTATAAGTATCTTGGCCAAAACATGACCATAGAAAATAGAACTAAAAACGAAGTCAAAATCAGGCAAGCCAATGCCTGGAAGGCGTTCTGGGTTCAAAGGGATACTTTTAAGGGGAAACTCAAACTGCTATCTAAAATAAAAATACTTGAAAGTACTATCTACCTGGTACTGACCTACGGGGCACAAACGTGGGCCTATACTCATAAACAAATGCATAAAATGGAAACAACGCAACACGCCATGCTAAGGAATATATTGGGCAAAATATTAAGGGACTAAATTCACGTTTCGGAATCGTTCACTAAAACAAAAACTATAAGCATTGTCAAGATCATCAAAAAGCTAAAATTTAACTACGAGCATGCAGGGCATGTTCCGGAGTTGCCACTTTCTGGATCCCGGGCGAGGGAAAACGCAAAGTTAGAAGACCATCGAAAAGATGGGTAGATGAGGTGATCACGGTGGCCGGCCCCAGTTGGGCACAGAAGGCCGCAAACAGAAAACTTTGGTTAGATTTGACCAACGCTCATACCCAGAATTGGGTGGTTGGGTGAGAAATGAGACCAACACCCCCCCTCCCCCCACGAACCTATCGATCCAATATGTAATTGTTCCGTCGGTTTCGTTCCGCCGAGCCTGCGAGCTTGTAATAAAATAATAATAAAAATTTTTTAAATTCTATCCTCCCCCTATCCTGACGCAGGCCCAACCGGAGTAATTAAATGTCAAGGCGTGCGGGGTCTCGGGGCCAATTTGGCGTGGGTGCACCCCTATATGTCCCACCATCATCGAACCCATTCTATCGATTTGAGTCAAATTTCAAGTTGAATTTCAATCTCACATTTAGAGAACTGCCAATTTTAATACGCGATATTGGTATAATACAGTTATATTATGTTCGCTAGGTTTTGATTTTCAGCTTGAAAATTGCGAGGCAGTTTGAAGAAAATTTGAAAGTAACATTCAAATGTAGCGAATGCCGTCACATTGTCTGAAATTATATGCACGCATTTTGTGTTTCTTCCACAGTGCAAGTACCTGTACATCTATCTGAACCACCTTCAGCTATGCAGACTAACTGATGTACTAAAACTTCGAACACTCCAAATATTACCACTCCATTTGTAGGGTATGCCAGCAAATTCATTTTTCTTCTTCTGTAGTCCAGAGCGCTTTCGGCTGTTATGCCATTATCAGTGGATCGAAAGCGCTCTAAGCTACAGAAGAAGAAAAAGTGAACTGACACACCCTACAAATGAAATATTACCAAGTTCACTCACACTCCGAAATGGACACAAATATTGCCACTCACCTTATTTCTCAAAGCGCGCAGTAAATCCCTCACACTGTCGGCGCGGTAACTTCGGTACTTCCTCAAATCTTCGGCGATTTCTGGTTCGATCATATCTCGCCAGTCACCGTTCAGCACACTCGCATTCCCTGTTTCCAGTTCAATAAGAATTTTGCTGGTGATATCTTCTTTTTCAATTCGATCGCTAACGTCCTGCAGACGAAAAAGGAAAGTCGTAACAACATGAACTGCACAGGTGTCACATACAGCAGTGATAATCTGGCCAACGGCAGATGAGAGCTAACCTGTAAGAAGGACAACGACTGATCTTTGCTCCAGAATGAAGGGTGAACTTTGATCACGCCAATAGCCGGTCTTTCTAACGGATCAATGGTAACCATTTTCGCAATGAGATGCGACCACAACTCGTAGTCATCATCGATAAGTTCATTTAGCCTGCGAACAATCAATCGATTATTACCAACGGTTTTCAAAACAAAGATTACTGGATTAATTAGTTAAACGAGTAAACTTCCTATTTTTAACAAAGCCAAAAGAAAAAAAGACTTAGGTTCAATTTGAGGACCTACAACTGTAGAACTACCCAAGCTACAGGCATGACTGGGTACACACAATTAGTATTCTTTCACAATGATCAAATAACAAGATTAAAGGGTTAGGAAAACTCACAGGTTTCGCATAACTTTGAGAACCCTAGATGCATTACCATTAAAAACAGAGTACGAATCCAAGGTGTCTACAGGAATGGAAAAATATAAATTCCTGACTGTTTTCCTCTTCTTTAAACCTTTACAGTATAGACAGTATGTATTTATGTTTATACTACTACTAGACGCTATGGTTAAAATGAACTGAAATTTGAAGTTGATTTTTGGGTGAAAGTATTAGGAAGATGTTCACAAATATACATATAAACAAACAAAGCAGTGAACTAAGTTATAAATTATATTTTTTCAGGTGTTTTGTAAAACTTTACCAATGAGATGAAAAATTCCAAGCTTCTTAAAAATATTGTTGAATTTCCTGACTATTTACAAACTTCCTGACCTACTTTTCAAATTTCTGACTGTTTCCAAACTTTCCAAATTTTCCAAACCTGTAGACACCTTGGAATCAAGAGGATTCCTTTTGGTCCCCACGATGTGCACAATACGATCTGATGGTCAAGTTTGATTTTTCAATTTTTCAAGTTACTTGACTAACACTACATTTTGAGATACCCTTTGGCTCCGCAACTGAGAACGGGATCCATATTCTTATCCCTGCTTCCCTTTTTGACGTCCACTTCACCTGCTATGGAAAAGCACTCGCCATTCTCCTATTCGGAAACAATTACACGAATTTTCATTAAATCTGAAACAACATCCTACCTTCCCCTCCTCCTCCCATATAAAAATCGACACCTTAGTGACAATTCAAATCCGGACTATAGCAATACAACCATCGCGGAAATAACACTACTGAACAAAATGAAATTTTCTGTTTGCACAACGCATTTAAGGAGGTGATTCTTGAGTACTTTTCAACGCTGAATACAGTGCCGTCGGCCGTTTTTCTCTATCACGTCTAGTTTTTCTGATCAAAAACTATACTATACAAAATTCAACTAAATGTGTTCAAAAAGCGGTTTAGGAACTAAATGTGGTCATACTGATTCGTGTTGTTGTTGTGTGTTGAGGTTGTGTGTAGTGGTGTGTATTCCGTCTGTTTCTTTTCTGTTATTGTGGTCAGATAACACTGATAATATCAGTCAGTGGTACCGCTTATTCCAATGCAAAAACAAAATGGAAACGAATTTCAGTCGTTCAGAACTCCGAATTGTGACATGATAGAGAAAAATGGGCCGCAGTATCGTGTTCAGCGTTAAAAAGTACCTCAGAATCACCTGTCGAAATGCATTGTGCAAAATAGTTGTTCAGTAGTGTAATATATCAACGTGAAAATCCGGAGATGAACTTACTTGAATTTGCCATTCATAATATTGGCCTGTCTACTGAGCGAGTCGCCGAATGGATGTTTTCCTTTACTCAACACGTAGTAAAAGACACAGCCCATAGAAAAGATATCCACCGCAGTCGTCTACAACACAAACATCATCCATCAAAATTTTGTTTTTAAATTAGATGTAGCTCGAGCAGTCCGGTCTGCTGACAAAACTGTACGAAAACTAGAAGACCTAACTAGGTAACTAGCCGACTAAAACTCAAAAATGTTAACTATACCGTGCGACATCGCCCATGAATCATCTCAGGAGCAATCCAGCCATCTGTGCCGGTGATACCGGATTTCCTCGAGAACGAAGCCTTCCCAATTTGCAGCTTCTTACACAGCCCGAAATCGCTGATCATCGCTCTGACTCTACTCTCACTTGACGACGATGGAAAAGACAACAGCACATTATGAGGCTTCAGATCACGATGTACTGTAAATAACACGACATGGGTAAGACTACACCTCTTCATGGAGTACGACACCTGAATCATTCGTGAGCTACCACGAGCAAAATCCTACCTATATTCAAGGCGTGTAAATGTTCCAATCCAGCGGTCGCTTGAGCTAGAGCTTCGGTAGGACTGATCATATCACTCAGCACTCCTTTTTCCGTGTAATCCTGCAATCAATTACTCAGTTCGGTAACGAATGTCCACGCGTTACTATCATTGCTACATAGTATCTTTCGAGACCAAAATTAATTTTATGCCACATGATCGACTCTTTCGCGAAAGAAAATTATTACTAATAAGGAGAAAGGTCACCCAAAATGAGCGTTGGATGTAATCCTACTTCACGAATGACATGAACAGCTCTTTTCCAAAAGGGCTCACGTCCTTAGTACTCACCAAAGTAGACAAAGGCGACAAACACCACAGTAGTATTAAGCAATGACGAATACATAAAGAAAATTGAAACTTATACAAAGAATAACAATTACCAAAAAAAAAAACTCCATAAACAAGACAGACTAATAAGACCACTAATCAACAGCATACAATCACCAAGCCATAGATTAGCAAAAACAATAGCCCAATTCATGAAAGAATACGATTCAGAACTGATTACAGCATAAAAACACAATGCAACTAAAAGACAAACTGGAAGAAATAACATTAAACAAGAATGACAAACTGGCATCATTGGATGTAACAAACATGTTTGGGAACATACCAAAACAAGAACTAACAATAATACTGACGAAGAACAACTATAAAAACTACACAGAAGGAACTACATACGCCAACATCACAAAAGAAATCTTAAACCAAAACTACTGCCAGTTCAACAACAAATATTACAAACAAACGGAAGGCTTAGCAATGGGGTCACCACTGTCATCCATTCTAGCCGAAATAGACATGAACAATTTCGAAAATGACCTACTAAACAACAGCAAACAAGAAAAACATAATGCTATGCACAAGATATGTAGACGACATACTAATCATCTAGACAGAAACAGACAGACAACTGGATTAATTTCTAACACAGAAGTTCACAATGGAAAAGGGCAATAAAACTATAAACTACCTCGACCTAACCATACCAATAAAAGACAACAAGATACAGTACAACATTTACAGAAACCCCACCCACACGGACGCAATAATACCCAACGACTCATTCCACCATCAAAAACACAAAATATCAGCACTACACACAATTACTGCAACAGAGCGATCAACATATTAAACGACAACAACCACAAAACAACAGAAATTAACAAAATCAAACGAATAGCCATTACTCGTAATAACAAATATAAACAGTAGACACAATAATTAACAAATTAATACAACAAGAACGTACAGACACAGAACCAACAAACACAAAAACAGACAAATATACAGGGGCAATGCCATTCACACGAACATATATATACAAAATACAGAAAATATTCAACCAATATAACTTACAACATAAAACCAGGAATCAGAAACAGACCACCTCTGATCAAACAAACAAGCAACGACAAAACAGAAACACAGGATAGGAACAATAGCAATGGAGTATACAGACTGGACTGCGAACACTGTGACAAAACCTACATAGGAGAACAGGCAGAAAATTCACGACTAGAATAAAAGAACATAAAAAATCAATCACAGAAGCTAAAGGATGACAAATCACTCTTTGAAAAACACTGCAACGACCAGGGACACAACAACCACAAGTTGACAGAAAAATACAATATCTTACACATAGAAAATAATACAAGAAAAAGAAAAAACAACTTGAGATAGTAAAGGCAAAAACAAAACAAAATAACCTAATAAACACAACAACCAACTTTCAAAGGAAGAACCTATTCCAATTAATAACATAACACTCACTGATTGGACAGACTACACAACCACAAACAACCAATAGGAACACACTAAATAGGTCTGACTATATGGTACTACACACCACTGTAAATACAGAACGACAAAGAGAAAAATGTTAGGGTATTCCACTGAAGATGGCATAACAGCTTAAAGTGCTCTGGACTACTGAAGGAAGAAATTGTGAATTGGCACACCCCAAATATGGAATTCACCAAGTTCATTCACACTCCAACATGGACACTGGGGGTAAATCATTACGAAAAATGAATTGAGCGACACGATATCTATAAGGTATTTCATGAAATGTCTAAGACCTCCCCCGCTCTCTCTCCCGCTACCTTTCAAATTTATAGCTAAATTAATGTCAACATTGAATTTTGAAACCGGGAAGTCCTGTCAGTCGATATCTCGATTCGATAAATCGCGCTACTGAAGCTTCTAGAGATTTCAACAGAAAAGTTATTTTTGACACCAAAAAACACAAATTTCAGAGTGCGGTATCTGAGGACAGAAAAGGGGATTCCAGGAACAGATAAGAGATATTTTACATAATTCTGTTCGCTGAAGACAGTGAGATAGGTGTGGTGGAACGTATGGCGATGCACGCATGCCAAAGTGGCCCCTATGACACCGCACCCCCGGCCCCGAAAACTACCCTTTCGAGAATCGCATCAGTGACCAGAGGGACGCCTTGCGGCCAGGCCCGAGCCCCCCTTTCTACGTGCCGTAACGGTGCGCGCTTCCTACAAGGGCCACCATGAGGTTCCCTATTCATCGAGGTCCGCACTCCTTGAGCCCTCGCCTGGAATTCAGGTCCCCCGAAGACGGTGAGATTGGAAAAATATAAAAAAAATCTAGGCCATCCCTCATAATGCCTTCGTTAATGTAGGGCAAAATAAAAGGGCATTTAAAACTACTCAACTCCTTCTTTAGGGCATTTTGATGACATGATGAGACTTTTTTTTTGCGTAAAATTAAATTTTGGTTCAGAGTTTCCGCATACAGTTGATATTTCTCGAGTTTTCTCGGGAAAATTAACTTCGCGAGGATGTTCAATGGGCTAGAGAACCACACTCCACCGAGATTCTTGGGTGAGACTTTTTTTGCGTAAAATTAAATTTTGGTTCAGAGTTTTCGCATACAGTTGATATTTTTCGAGTTTTCTCGGGAAAATTAACTTCGCGAGTATGTTCAATGGGGTAGAGAACCACACTCCACCGAAATTCTTGGGTGACTGCTAGGACGTTGCTCAGGAAGATCAACTATACTTCCATACTAAATTTCAACACTTCCCGGATTTTCGTAAATTCATTCATTAATATAGTGTAATTAGCCAGGACTATATAGCCCCATATCGTGATATTTGTAGGGGGGAGGGGAACAACTGCAAGCAAGGTTACAAATTCAATTTCCATATTTAAGAAAGAAGTTCTCCACGTTAATCTCGGTAAGGATTTAGACAACATTTTCCGGAAAAAAGGTAGGGGACATCAGTTTAGGTGGCAATGTTCTCATTTCCCTATTTTCTCTCAATGGTGGTGATCTTGTAAGCAGAAAGAACAAAAACGTTCAAAGGGACAACGTAGGGAAGTAACAGCCTCTTGGAAAATTGCTGATTACGATTTTTTCCAAACTTGGCACACCCCCTTTCCACGTCTTCTACTCTTTTCATTTGCTGTCACCCGAGCCCTGGAACCGCCCCTAAGCTTAGCAACAATTTTTTTTTTGCTAGCTAAAAAAATGTTGGGATGTCATAAAAAATATCCCTTTCCTACAGAAAAAGTACAAATTCCACGACTGTCTATTTTACATTACGAATCAGTTGGACAATAAAATCATCCCTTGTGTTCCTGTCTGGAAGAAATAGTCAGTTAGGGAGTTCACCTGTAAATAATCCAGTAAGGAGCAATACAACCTGAATTACTACTGAATACGATTTCCTCCATCTTAGATATCCCTTCTTTTCACACCCAATTTTAACAACAATAAACGTTTTTTTGATTTGAAAATATTGGGATAATATCATCAAAAATGATTCATCACCCTGGGAAAATTCCTGTCTTAATATCAACAAAATTTGTAAGATCACCTGTAGAGTGGCAGAGCACAGTTCTAAAGCAATATATCTGAATTGCTTATCTTGTTCCATACAGAAATACCGAATTACATTAGGATGTTGGTCGGATTCTCGAAGTAAACAGACTTCTCGATCAGCTACAGTGAAACACTCAGGCAGCAAACGTTTCACAGCTACTTGTCTGTTATCGAATTCGCCCCTGGAAACATTTTTATAGAAACGATTATAATTCAAGGAGACAACAGTAGCATAAAAAGATGGAAGCGAAAGCGACAGCAGAAGGCGAGTAGGCGAGTTGATAAGACGATGCAACTTCCTATCTAGATTAAAATTCAAGAGGATCAGTTCAACGAGGTTGAAATATTGCTGGTTACATTCGAAATAGATTACATGAGGTGAAGGCGGTAAACGAAAGTTCAAATTTAGAAGTCTCCGTCGAAAAGGTAACAAAATATACATTACATTTCAAAACGTCAAGGGGACAGGTAACTTTTGCCTAACGAAGATAATATCATGACATCTGTTTTCAACATTCAATATCGTACTTAACAAATTCTTTTTGTACTTTGTCACAATACGAGGTACATTTCACATTTCTGTTGTATTTATTCCTGGCAAAAGTTTACGTTTGACGATAAACATCCTCGGGCTGGGAAATATCAACTGAAAACTTTTTTTTTCTTTCCAAAAGACCCAATTACTAGGCTGCTTTCAAAATTCCATCTTAACTTCCATGGCCAAGACTAATCTAAATATCGTGGTTCGCTTGGCAGATACTAGAGAACTGAGATGTAGAGCGCCTCTATGGAAAAAAGCTACTTGTACTGCACACTTTCCACCACGAATTCAAAGCATTCAACTGATTCATTGTCAACCCCAGAATGGAACTATTCAAAGTTGACTCAATAAAGCTAAATTTCGAGAACCGTCATAACCTCTTTTTGCCGTAAATCTGAAACTATGTGTTACTGAAATATGGCTCTCATTCCATCGGAAATACCACACACGGAAGCATTTGGTTTTTCAAGCAAATTACAGAGAAATACAAGAGCGTAACGTTCAGAAAACACTTACTTAAAAACAAACGTTCCTTCACAGCCTTTCCCTAGGATTAAATTTGTATTAAATAATATTTTGCCGACTCTGGTCGAGCCGTCGGGTAACTCTTCCGCTATAGCGGTTACAGTTCCGGGTCCGGAGCTTATTCCAGAGAAGCCACTGCTGGACGACTGCTTAAACTCGCGCACCTGAAAACATAACATCGACCTCAAATTAAGAATGATTTTCAAGTTAATATTAATCAAAATGGCCGGAAAGAGGGTTATCGATAAATCCAAACAAAACTGAGATCACCCTTTCCACCTACAAAAGGAAGGGCAAGGAGTTGATCATGGTGCAATACAAGGAAAGACTATTAGCACTCACAGGAAAGGTGGAGTACTCAGGAGATATCTTGATGAAAAGCTCTCCTGGAGGGATCACGTCTCAGATAAAATAAGAAAAGGGATTGAGGCTCTTTGGGCTTGCCGCACTTTTGTCGGCAGGACCTGGGGACTCTCTCCCAAAATGATGCACTGGATATATACTAGAGTAATACGTCTCAGAATCATATATGCGGCCATTGCGTGGTGGGGCCGGGTCCACACGAACTACACCAAGTACCAAGGCTCGCGTGCGTGATGACAACGGGGGCAATGAGAACGGCGCCGACTAAGGCACTGGAAAGGCTCCTAAACTTGCCACCACTTCACACAGCTATAGAAGCAGCTGCGATAATGGGAGCTTATGGTCTAAGCCAACCAAACCTTCAGGCCCAAAAAACAGGGCACAGAATGATATGGGAGATGGCGGGGACGATGGACAAATGCTTTGGGATGCCGAAGGATAAAATCGCGATGGAATACTTCTTTGACAAGCCGTACCGTGCGCTGATACCCACACGGGAGGCTTGGGCAAAGAGGTGGCCAAGCATTCCAGGAAAAGAGGAGAATGTGTGGTTTGCAGATGCCTCTAAGAATGACCAGGGTGTAGGAATCGGAACCACGAATGCATAAGGCGTTGACAACTATTCAATGGCACTGGGCGAGGGCGTCACTATCCTCCAAGCATAGGTAATGGCGATCACGGTGGCCACTGATAGAAGCCAGCAGAAGGGCCTTGTTAATAAACAGATCTATATCTGTACAGACAGTCAATCGGCTATTAAGGCACTATTGTCACACCAAACTGCATCCATGGTGATGGCGGAGTGTGTTAACAAATTATATACTCTTGCTGAGAAGCATCGTGTCACCATACTATGGACACCGGGACACTGTGGCATAAAAGGGAACATGATCGCTGACAAGCTAGCGAAGGAGGGCATAAAAAAGGAACTGGCAACTCCCAGGCCGTATCTTCCTGTATCATACAGCGTCATAAAATCCAAAGTTAAGGCTTGGATAAGTAAACAGACGGAAATGCACGGGCAGTTGGCTAGTGGCATGAAAGTCAGCAAAACACTGACAGGGGACGCCCCTCGCCCCTGGTAAGTATGCCAAGTTCCTATTAGGGTTTGACAGGAAACATACAAGGCTCATGGTCGGACTACTAACTGGGTATGGGGCCACAAAACACATGTGGTATAAAATAAGTAGTGAAATGCCGCTCCTGTAGGTACTGTGGAGAAGAAGAAACCTCGATCCATATCATACCGTCAATACCCAGCAACAGCCGCCGGGACATGACGCGAAGCACTGGGACTGGAGTATCCAACACCCAGTGAACTCAAAGGGATAGAGCTCAGTAAAATTCTCACTTTGGCTATAAAAGTGAGGCTACTGAACCGATCCTTGACAGCAACCTGAGGAATAGTGCAATGGACTACAAAGTCTGAGCACTCGGCGCTTGCGCCACCTCACATAAGTGAATGATGATAATCAAAATGGACGATGTATTGGAGAGGACATTCCTCCTCCTTCCGACAAAAAAAAAAATTATAACGGTTTACAAACCTAATGAAAGGAAGGAGGACATTAAGGTAATTTGGAAAATCAATTCCCCTTCCCTTAGATCCCACTAAAAGAGAAAGTTATGGTGGTACAACAATGAAACAGAGGACTGCATAGCAGATCACACTCGAAACGTCGACATGCGATAGACATCTTAGCCTTTTCCTGTAGTGTACACCTTCTCAAGTTCACCTTAGCCGACTGACCATCTCTCGGCTAGTTATCAGTCAGTCGCTAAAAGAGAAATAGCGAAGGCTAGGTTTCATTAAGAGGGTTCCCCAACTAGTACGTTCTTTTTGTTTAGCTTGTCTATCGCACAAACTGAACAACTGTCCTACAGATCTAGAATCCAGGAGCCTTTTCAGCGGGACTGAGCAGGCATCGTCAGGCCATATTCTAAGTGTAAGAGAAAGAGAATGGTGATGAACATACAGACACTTTATTTCACAAAAAATAAGAAAATAAGAGAAAAATTAAGCGTGACTAGAAGAGAGCGGGAAAAATCAATTTTCTTCTTGATCTTCTCAAAGACACTCACAAACACTCGAACTGTCCCAGCAGTCAAGTCAAAAATGCACCATCTGTACACATTTTCGTATTTGAATCGTGACTTTCTGCGGTGGAAGGGAAGAGGGACTCATTTGTTGATTCTCGGGACGAATCTTCTCTCCACAGATCAGACACAAATCTGTTCTGCTGTTCTAAAATGATCATACACGAAATACTAATGATTGAAAATTACGCTAAACATTACAACGGAGAGAAGGAGTCCGATTTCAGGACTCTCAATTTATTTCTACCGACAACTAAAATCCATTCTCTCGTTAATGGACTGGAGCTCTGAACGTGCAGTCCTCAGATAGGAAACATTTTCAAGTACAATCATCCAGTAGCAATGATAGCAAAACACGTGAATTACTTTCAAGTTTCAAATAAATTTTTCACGTCACATGTTCTCGTTATCGCTATCGGGAAATGCCCCTTGCCACATTCACGATTCCCATTTAATAATTGAAATAAGTGATTTAATGACTTGTGAGTGTGCAATAGGGGTTCCCAGCACAGCAAGATAAGTCCAAATGAACACATGAACGAAAACATGCGTTCCCCTATTCACTGGAAAATTTAAATTTTTGTACTCGGGATCGCTGTAACTGCAGGTCCTCAGTTCGGAAAACATTATCAGCAACGACGTAAATTAACTTTCTAAAAATATATCGCATACATTTGAAATTAAAACCCAACCGACGGTTCCACAGATAGTGATTTCGGTTGGTATCGCCAAACTGATAACGCTGAACATACGGACTCGGTCAGCTACGTTGGAAAAATTCACGTTTCAATTTATTCCGCAATTTCAACCGCTTTCTCGAATTAAGCCTGTTCATTTTACAACCTCGGATAAATGATTATTTGTCATCCGAATCGACAGAATAAATTCGTTAAATTACGACAGAATTGCTAAAATCGAATTTGAAGATTACTCGCACGGTATAATAATTTCATGAGACCAAAACAATACGATTCAATCGTTAACTATGGTAATAAAATTTTCAATATCACCGAGGCTACTGATAAGCAAATGGAAACATTATAGGCTCTCACCCCAACGCTCAGTCAATCTAATAATCCATAGATCAACACTGAATGAAAACTTAGTATTTTCAAAAGATTTAGCGAGGCGGGCCTCCCTGCATTCACCTTTTAAAATCGTACCAGTGCTACATACAAGTGCACACAGACTTGCAAAACCCATTAAAACACATGGCGAGCATATGTTTCAATAAAGCAAGTTTTATAATCCGAGAAATTCGATAAATAATGGATGTTCACAAGAGGAAACCAGAATTCACCTTGACCTGCTATAACTGTACAAAGTAAATACTTTTAGGTTAATCGGTTATACACGAAACAGAACTTACAACTACTACAGCCTTTAACGAGTAGAAAAAGTTACTTGGTGAAGAAAATGTTTTTGGAATATGAGGAACAAAGGTATACACGTTTTGAAAAAATCATAAATTTTTTCTCCCTCTCGAAAACAGTTGCTTTGGCATGCCCCTGCTGACATAAATGCAGTCCATGAAACAAGCGGAAACAAAATCAATCAACTAGAGTGCCAACGACGAAAATGCACCAAATACTCGAAGTCCGCTCATATCACAGCTACAGTTGTTTTATCACTGTCTCACCAACAAGCTTCTCTCACTGAAGTGATCGAAATGGTGTGAGTTATCAGGAAGACATACACAGTCAGTTTGTTGGCTTATAGCTCCAGTATGGTCACGTATTTTCTGGGACTGCACAAAGGTCATACATATGAAGGGTTTGATATTGCTGACCCAACAATGACAAGAAAGACCTTACCTACCAAGAGCTAAAGATTAACAAAGTTGAAAAACAACTGAGACCGATGACGCCTCTCTATTTTTTATTTTTATTTGTTACCATAGCCCGGCAGAAAATAACGTATACATGTATTTAATAAACTTCACCAAAAAGGGACGGCCCTGATCCGGTCGTCATGCCGTCGGGTCCACCCAGTCACGGGTATAGGCCGCTACCGCCTGTCACCAAGTCCCTCTGCTCTCAGCAGTTCTCTGCCATGAAATCCCGAATCTCCGA